>JAWPHD010020623.1:0-31101 GCA_037043455.1 Cyrtodaria siliqua | reverse complement strand
CGCATATATATTCCGTTCTTACGCATATATATTCAGTTCTTACGCATATATATTCTGTTCTTACGCATATATATTCAGGTCTTACGCATATATATTCAGTTCTTACACATATATATTCAGTTCTTACACGTATATATTCAGTTCTTACACATATATATTTCGTTCTTATACATATATATTCCGTTCTTACACATATATATTCCGTTCTTACACATATTTATTCTGTTTTTACACATATATATTCCGTTCTTACACATATATATTCCGTTCTTACACATATATATTCCGTTCTTACTCATATATATTCAGTTCTTACACATATATATTCAGTTCTTACACATATATATTCAGTTTTTACACATAGATATTTCGTTCTTACACATATATATTCCGTTCTTACACATATATATTCCGTCTTAAACATATATATTCCGTTCTTACACATATATATTCCGTTCTTACACATATATATTCAGTTCTTACACATATATATTCACTTCTTACACATATATATTCAGTTCTTACACATATATATTCCGTTCTTACACATATATATTCCGTTCTTACACATATATATTTCGTTCTTACATGTACATATTCCGTTCTTACACATATATATTTCGTTCTTACGCATATATATTCCGTTCTTACGCATATATATTCAGTTCTTACGCATATATATTCAGTTCTTACGCATATATATTCAGTTCTTACACATATATATTCAGTTATTACAGATATGCATTCAGTTCTTACGCATATATATTCAGTTCTTACGCATATATATTCAGTTCTTACACATATATATTCACTTCTTACACATATATATTCACTTCTTACACATATATATTCAGTTCTTACACATATATATTTCCGTTCTCACACATATATACACATATTTATTCCGTTCTTACACATATATATTCCGTTCTTACACGTACATATTCTCCGTTCTTACGCATATATATTCCGTTCTTACGCATATATATTCAGTTCTTACGCATATATATTCAGTTCTTACAGATATGTATTCAGTTCTTACGCATATATATTCAGTTCTTACGCATATATATTCAGTTCTTACACATATATATTCACTTCTTACACATATATATTCACTTCTTACACTTATATATTCAGTTCTTACACATATATATTCCGTTCTCACACATATATACACATATTTATTCCGTTCTAACACATATATATTCCGTTCTTACACGTACATATTCTCCGTTCTTACACATATATATTCCGTTCTTACGCATATATATTCCGTTCTTACGCATATATATTCAGTTCTTACGCATATATATTCAGTTCTTAGACATATATATTCCGTTCTTACACATATATTTTCCGTTCTTACACGTATTTATTCCGTTCTTACACATATTTCAATCTTACACATATATATTCCGTTCTTACACATATATTTTCAGTTCTTACACATATATATTTCGTTTTTACACATATATATTCAGTTCTTACGCATATATATTCAGTTCTTACGCATATATATTCCGTTCTTACGCATATATATTCAGTTCTTACGCATATATATTCAGTTCTTACGCATATATATTCTGTTCTTACGCATATATATTCAGGTCTTACGCATATATATTCAGTTCTTACACATATATATTCAGTTCTTACACGTATATATTCAGTTCTTACACATATATATTTCGTTCTTATACATATATATTCCGTTCTTACACATATATATTCCGTTCTTACACATATAAATTCTGTTTTTACACATATATATCCGTTCTTACACATATATATTCCGTTCTTACACATATATATTCCGTTCTTACTCATATATATTCAGTTCTTACACATATATATTCAGTTCTTACACATATATATTCAGTTTTTACACATAGATATTTCGTTCTACACATATATATTCCGTTCTTACACATATATATTCCGTTCTGAAACATATATATTCCGTTCTTACACATATATATTCCGTTCTTACACATATATATTCAGTTCTTACACATATATATTCACTTCTTACACATATATATTCAGTTCTTACACATATATATTCCGTTCTTACACATATATATTCCGTTCTTACACATATATATTTCGTTCTTACATGTACATATTCCGTTCTTACACATATATATTTCGTTCTTACGCATATATATTCCGTTCTTACGCATAATATTCAGTTCTTACGCATATATATTCAGTTCTTAGGCATATATATTCAGTTCTTACACATATATATTCAGTTCTTACACATATATATTCAGTTCTACACATATATATTCAGTTCTTAGACATATATATTCCGTTCTTACACATATATTTCCGTTCTTACACGTATTTATTCCGTTCTTACACATATTCAATCTTACACATATATATTCCGTTCTTACAGCATAATATTTTCAGTTCTTACACATATATATTCACTTCTTACACATATATATTCAGTTCTTACACATATATATTCCGTTCTTATACATATATATTCCGTTCTTATACATATATATTCCGTTCTTACACGTACATATTCCATTCTTACGCATAAATATTCATTTCTTACACATATATATTCCGTTCTTACGCATATCGATTCAGTTCTTACGCATATATATTCAGTTCTTACACATATATTCAGTTCTTACAAATATATATTCAGTTCTTACACATATATATTCCGTTTTTACACCTATATATTCAGTTCTTACACATATATATTCCGTTCTTACACATATATATCCTAACACATATATTCCGTTCTTACACATATATATTCAGTTCTTACACATATATATTCCGTTCTTACACATATATATTCCGATCTTACGCATATATATTCAGTTCTTACGCATACATATTCCGTTCTTACGCATATATATATTCCATTCTTACGCATATATATCAGTTCTTACGCATATATATTCTGTTCTTACGCATATATATTCAGGTCTTACGCATATATATTCAGTTCTTACACATATATATTCAGTCTTCACGTATATATTCAGTTCTTACACATATATATTTCGTTCTTATACATATATATTCCGTTCTTACACATATATATTCCGTTCTAACACATATATATTCTGTTTTTACACATATATATTCCGTTCTTACACATATATATTCCGTTCTTACACATATATATTCCGTTCTTACGCATATATATTCAGTTCTTACACATATATATTCAGTTCTTACACATATATATTCAGTTTTTACACATAGATATTTCGTTCTTACACATATATATTCCGTTCTTACACATATATATTCCGTTCTTAAACATATATATTCCGTTCTTACACATATATATTCCATTCTTACACATATATATTCAGTTCTTACACATATATATTCACTTCTTACACATATATATTCAGTTCTTACACATATATATTCCGTTCTTACACATATATATTCCATTCTTACACATATATATTCAGTTCTTACACATATATATTCACTTCTTACACATATATATTCAGTTCTTACACATATATATTCCGTTCTTACACATATATATTCCGTTCTTACACATATAAATTCCGTTCTTACACGTACATATTCCGTTCTTACACATATATATTCCGTTCTTACGCATATATATTCCGTTCTTACGCATATATATTCAGTTCTTACGCATATATATTCAGTTCTTACACATATATATTCAGTTCCTACACATATGTATTCAGTTCTTACGCATATATATTCAGTTCTTACGCATATATATTCTATTCTTACGCATACATATTCATTTCTTACACATATATGTTCAGTTCTTACACATATATATTCCGTTCTTACACGTACATATTCCGTTCTTACACATATATTTTCAGTTCTTACACATATATATTCACTTCTTACACATATATATTCAGTTCTTACACATATATATTCCGTTCTTATACATATATATTCCGTTCTTATACATATATATTCCGTTCTTACACGAACATATTCCATTCTTACGCATAAATATTCATTTCTTACACATATATATTCCGTTCTTACGCATATCGATTCTGTTCTTACGCATATATATTCAGTTCTTACACATATATATTCAGTTCTTACAAATATATATTCAGTTCTTACACATATATATTCCGTTTTTACACATATATATTCAGTTCTTACACATATATATTCCGTTCTTACACATATATATCCTAACACATATATTCCGTTCTTACACATATATATTCAGTTCTTACACATATATATTCCGTTCTTACACATATATATTCCGTTCTTACGCATATATATTCAGTTCTTACGCATACATATTCCGTTCTTACGCCATATATATTCCATTCTTACGCATATATATTCAGTTCTTACGCATATATATTCTGTTCTTACGCATATATATTCAGGTCTTACGCATATATATTCAGTTCTTACACATATATATTCAGTTCTTACACGTATATATTCAGTTCTTACACATATATATTTCGTTCTTATACATATTTATTCCGTTCTTACACATATATATTCCGTTCTAACACATATATATTCTGTTTTTACACATATATATTCCGTTCTTACACATATATATTCCGTTCTTACACATATATATTCCGTTCTTACGCATATATATTCAGTTCTTACACATATATATTCAGTTCTTACACATATATATTCAGTTTTTACACATAGATATTTCGTTCTTACACATATATATTCCGTTCTTACACATATATATTCCGTTCTTAAACATATATATTCCGTTCTTACACATATATATTCCATTCTTACACATATATATTCAGTTCTTACACATATATATTCACTTCTTACACATATATATTCAGTTCTTACACATATATATTCCGTTCTTACACATATATATTCCGTTCTTACACATATAAATTCCGTTCTTACACGTACATATTCCGTCTTACACATATATATTCCGTTCTTACGCATATATATTCCGTTCTTACGCAATATATTCAGTTCTTACGCATATATATTCAGTTCTTACACATATATATTCAGTTCCTACACATTTGTATTCAGTTCTTACGCATATATATTCAGTTCTTACGCATATATATTCTATTCTTACGCATACATATTCATTTCTTACACATATATGTTCAGTTCTTACACATATATATTCCGTTCTTACACGTACATATTCCGTTCTTACACATATATTTTCAGTTCTTACACATATATATTCACTTCTTACACATATATATTCAGTTCTTACACATATATATTCCGTTCTTATACATATATATTCCGTTCTTATACATATATATTCCGTTCTTACACGAACATATTCCATTCTTACGCATAAATATTCATTTCTTACACATATATATTCCGTTCTTACGCATATCGATTCAGTTCTTACGCATATATATTCAGTTCTTACACATATATATTCAGTTCTTACAAATATATATTCAGTTCTTACACATATATATTCCGTTTTTACACATATATATTCAGTTCTTACACATATATATTCCGTTCTTACACATATATATCCTAACACATATATTCCGTTCTTACACATATATATTCAGTTCTTACACATATATATTCCGTTCTTACACATATATATTCCGTTCTTACGCATATATATTCAGTTCTTACGCATACATATTCCCGTTTCTTACGCATATATATTCCATTCTTACGCATATATATTCAGTACTTACGCATATATATTCTGTTCTTACGCATATATATTCAGGTCTTACGCATATATATTCAGTTCTTACACATATATATTCAGTTCTTACACGTATATATTCAGTTCTTACACATATATATTTCGTTCTTATACATATATATTCCGTTCTTACACATATATATTCCGTTCTAACACATATATATTCTGTTTTTACACATATATTCCGTTCTTACACATATATATTCCGTTCTTACACATATATATTCCGTTCTTACGCATATATATTCAGTTCTTACACATATATATTCAGTTCTTACACATATATATTCAGTTTTTACACATAGATATTTCGTTCTTACACATATATATTCCGTTCTTACACATATATATTCCGTTCTTAAACATATATATTCCGTTCTTACACATATATATTCCATTCTTACACATATATATATTCAGTTCTTACACATATATATTCACTTCTTACACATATATATTCAGTTCTTACACATATATATTCCGTTCTTACACATATATATTCCGTTCTTACACATATAAATTCCGTTCTTACACGTACATATTCCGTTCTTACACATATATATTCCGTTCTTACGCATATATATTCCGTTCTTACGCATATATATTCAGTTCTTACGCATATATATTCAGTTCTTACACATATATATTCAGTTCCTACACATATGTATTCAGTTCTTACGCATATATATTCAGTTCTTACGCATATATATTCTATTCTTACGCATACATATTCATTTCTTACACATATATGTTCAGTTCTTACACATATATATTCCGTTCTTACACGTACATATTCAGTTCTTACACATATATATTCAGTTCTTACACATATATATTCAGTTCTTAGACATATATATTCCGTTCTTACACATATATATTCCGTTCTTACACATATATATTCCGTTCTTACACATATATATTCCGTTCTTACACATATATATTCCGTTCTCACACATATATACACATATTTTATTCCGTTCTTACACATATATATTCCGTTCTTACACATATATATTCCGTTCTTACACATATTTATTCCGTTCTTACACATATTCCATTCTTACACATATATATTCCGTTCTTACGCATATATATTCATTTCTTACACATATATATTCACTTCTTACACATATATATTCAGTTCTTACACATATATATTCCGTTCTTATACATATATATTCCGTTCTTACATATATATATTCCGTTCTTACACGTACACATTCCATTCTTACGCATATATATTCATTTCTTACACATATATATTCCGTTCTTACGCATATATATTCAGTTCTTACGCATATATATTCAGTTCTTACACATATATATTCAGTTCTAACAAATATATATTCAGTTCTTACACATATATTTTCAGTTCTTACACATATATATTCCGTTTTTACACATATATATTCAGTTCTTACACATATATATTCCGTTCTTACACATATATATCCTTACACATATTTTCCGTTCTTACACATATATATTCACTTCTTACACATATATATTCAGTTCTTACACATATATATTCCGTTCTCACACATATATACACATATTTATTCCGTTCTTACACATATATATTCCGTTCTTACACGTACATATTCTCCGTTCTTACGCATATATATTCCGTTCTACGCATATATATTCAGTTCTTACGCATATATATTCAGTTCTTACAGATATGTATTCAGTTCTTACGCATATATATTCAGTTCTTACGCATATATATTCAGTTCTTACACATATATATTCACTTCTTACACTTATATATTCAGTTCTTACACATATATATTCCGTTCTCACACATATATACACATATTTATTCCGTTCTTACACATATATATTCCGTTCTTACACGTACATATTCCTCCGTTCTTACACATATATATTCCGTTCTTACGCATATATATTCCGTTCTTACGCATATATATTCAGTTCTTACGCATATATATTCAGTTCTTACACATATATATTCAGTTCTTACACATATATATTCCGTTCTAACACATATATATTCCGTTCTTACACATATATATTCCGTTCTTACACGTATATATTCCGTTCTTACACATATATATTCCATTCTTACACATATATATTCAGTTCTTACACATATATATTCAGTTCTTACGCATATATATTCCGTTCTTACACATATATATTCCGTTCTTACGCATATATATTCTTACACATATATTCCGTTCTTACACATATATATTCAGTTCTTACACATATATATTCCGTTCTTACACATATATATTCCGTTCTTACGCATATATATTCAGTTCTTACTCATATATATTCCGTTCTTACGCATATATATTCAGTTCTTACGCATATATATTCAGTTCTTATGCATATATAGTCCGTTCTTACGCATATATATTCAGTTCTTACGCATATATATTCAGTTCTTACACATATATATTCAGTTCTTACACATATATATTCAGTTCTCACACATATATATTCCGTTCTTACACATATATATTCCGTTCTTACACATATATATTCCGTTCTTACACATATATATTCCGTACTTACACATATATATTCAGTTCTTACACATATATATTCACTTCTTAGACATATATATTCCGTACTTACACATATATATTCCGTTCTTACACATATGTATTTCGTTCTTACGCATATATATTCATTTCTACGCATATATATTCAGTTCTTACACATATATATTCACTTCTTACACATATATATTCAGTTCTTACACATATATATTCCGTTCTTACACATATATACACATATATATTCCGTTATTAGACATATATATTCCGTTCTTACACGTACAGATTCCGTTCTTACACATATATATTCCGTTCTTACACATATATATTCCGTTCTCCCGCATATATATTCAATTCTTACGCATATATATTCAGTTCTTACACATATATATTGAGTTCTTACGCATATAATTCCGTTCTTACACATATATATTCCGTTCTTACACATATATATTCAGTTCTTACACATATATATTCATTTCTTACGCATATATATTCCGTTCTTACACATATATATTCCGTTCTTACGCATATATATTCTTACACATATATTCCGTTCTTACACATATATATTCAGTTCTTACACATATATATTCCGTTCTTACACATATATATTCCGTTCTTACGCATATATATTCAGTTCTTACTCATATATATTCCGTTCTTACGCATATATATTCAGTTCTTACGCATATATATTCAGTTCTTACACATATATATTCACTTCTTACACATATATATTCAGTTCTTACACATATATATTCCGTTCTTACACATATATATTCCGTTCTTACACATATATATTTCGTTCTTACATGTACATATTCCGTTCTTACACATATATATTTCGTTCTTACGCATATATATTCCGTTCTTACTCATATATATTCAGTTCTTACGCATATATATTCAGTTCTTACACATATATATTCAGTTCTTACAGATATGCTTTCAGTTCTTATGCATATATATTCAGTTCTTACGCATATATATTCAGTTCTTACACAATATATATTCACTTCTTACACATATATATTCACTTCTTACACATATATATTCAGTTCTTACACATATATATTCCGTTCTCACACATATATACACATATTTATTCGTTCTTACACATATATATTCCGTTCTTACACGTACATATTCTCCGTTCTTACACATATATATTCCGTTCTTACGCATATATATTCCGTTCTTACGCATATATATTCAGTTCTTACGCATATATATTCAGTTCTTACACATATATATTCAGTTCTTACACATATATATTCCGTTCTTACACATATATATTCCGTTCTTAAACATATATATTCCGTTCTTACACGTATATATTCCGGTCTTACACATATATATTCCGTTCTTACACATATATATTCAGTTCTTACACATATATATTCCGTTCTTACACATATATATTCCGTTCTTACACATATATATTCCGTTCTTACACGTATATATTCCGTTCTTACACGTATATATTCCGTTCTTACACATATATATTCCGTTCTTACACATATATATTCCGTTCTTACACATATATATTGAGTTCTTACGCATATATATTCCGTTCTTACACATATATATTCCGTTCTTACACATATATATTCAGTTCTTACACATATATATTCAGTTCTTACGCATATATATTCCGTTCTTACACATATATATTCCGTTCTTACGCATATATATTCTTACACATATATTCCGTTCTTACACATATATATTCAGTTCTTACACATATATATTCAGTTCTTACTCATATATATTCCGTTCTTACGCATATATATTCAGTTCTTACGCATACATATTCAGTTCTTATGCATATATAGTCCGTTCTTACGCATATATATTCAGTTCTTACGCATATATATTCCGTTCTTACGCATATATATTCAGTTCTTACGCATATATATTCAGTTCTTACGCATATATATTCTGTTCTTACGCATATATATTCAGGTCTTACGCATATATATTCAGTTCTTACACATATATATTCAGTTCTTACACGTATATATTCAGTTCTTACACATATATATTTCGTTCTTATACATATATATTCCGTTCTTACACATATATATTCCGTTCTTACACATATATATTCTGTTTTTACACATATATATTCCGTTCTTACACATATATATTCCGTTCTTACACATATATATTCCGTTCTTACTCATATATATTCAGTTCTTACACATATATATTCAGTTCTTACACATATATATTCAGTTTTTACACATAGATATTTCGTTCTTACACATATATATTCCGTTCTTACACATATATATTCCGTTCTGAAACATATATATTCCGTTCTTACACATATATATTCCGTTCTTACACATATATATTCAGTTCTTACACATATATATTCACTTCTTACACATATATATTCAGTTCTTACACATATATATTCCGTTCTTACACATATATATTCCGTTCTTACACATATATATTTCGTTCTTACATGTACATATTCCGTTCTTACACATATATATTTCGTTCTTACGCATATATATTCCGTTCTTACGCATATATATTCAGTTCTTACGCATATATATTCAGTTCTTACGCATATATATTCAGTTCTTACACATATATATTCAGTTCTTACAGATATGCATTCAGTTCTTACGCATATATATTCAGTTCTTACGCATATATATTCAGTTCTTACACATATATATTCACTTCTTACACATATATATTCACTTCTTACACATATATATTCAGTTCTTACACATATATATTCCGTTCTCACACATATATACACATATTTATTCCGTTCTTACACATATATATTCCGTTCTTACACGTACATATTCTCCGTTCTTACGCATATATATTCCGTTCTTACGCATATATATTCAGTTCTTACGCATATATATTCAGTTCTTACAGATATGTATTCAGTTCTTACGCATATATATTCAGTTCTTACGCATATATATTCAGTTCTTACACATATATATTCACTTCTTACACTTATATATTCAGTTCTTACACATATATATTCCGTTCTCACACATATATACACATATTTATTCCGTTCTTACACATATATATTCCGTTCTTACACGTACATATTCTCCGTTCTTACACATATATATTCCGTTCTTACGCATATATATTCCGTTCTTACGCATATATATTCAGTTCTTACGCATATATATTCAGTTCTTACACATATATATTCAGTTCTTACACATATATATTCCGTTCTAACACATATATATTCCGTTCTTACACATATATATTCCGTTCTTACACGTATATATTCCGTTCTTACACATATATATTCCATTCTTACACATATATATTCAGTTCTTACACATATATATTCAGTTCTTACGCATATATATTCCGTTCTTACACATATATATTCCGTTCTTACGCATATATATTCTTACACATATATTCCGTTCTTACACATATATATTCAGTTCTTACACATATATATTCCGTTCTTACACATATATATTCCGTTCTTACGCATATATATTCAGTTCTTACTCATATATATTCCGTTCTTACGCATATATATTCAGTTCTTACGCATATATATTCAGTTCTTATGCATATATAGTCCGTTCTTACGCATATATATTCAGTTCTTACGCATATATATTCAGTTCTTACGCATATATATTCAGTTCTTACACATATATATTCAGTTCTCACACATATATATTCCGTTCTTACACATATATATTCCGTTCTTACACATATATATTCCGTTCTTACACATATATATTCCGTACTTACACATATATATTCAGTTCTTACACATATATATTCACTTCTTAGACATATATATTCCGTACTTACACATATATATTCCGTTCTTACACATATATATTTCGTTCTTACGCATATATATTCATTTCTTACGCATATATATTCAGTTCTTACACATATATATTCCTTCTTACACATATATATTCAGTTCTTACACATATATATTCCGTTCTTACACATATATACACATATATATTCCGTTATTAGACATATATATTCCGTTCTTACACGTACAGATTCCGTTCTTACACATATATATTCCGTTCTTACACATATATATTCCGTTCTCCCGCATATATATTCAATTCTTACGCATATATATTCAGTTCTTACACATATATATTGAGTTCTTACGCATATATATTCCGTTCTTACACATATATATTCCGTTCTTACACATATATATTCAGTTCTTACACATATATATTCATTTCTTACGCATATATATTCCGTTCTTACACATATATATTCCGTTCTTACGCATATATATTCTTACACATATATCCGTTCTTACACATATATATTCAGTTCTTACACATATATATTCCGTTCTTACACATATATATTCCGTTCTTACGCATATATATTCAGTTCTTACTCATATATATTCCGTTCTTACGCATATATATTCAGTTCTTACGCATATATATTCAGTTCTTACACATATATATTCACTTCTTACACATATATATTCAGTTCTTACACATATATATTCCGTTCTTACGCATATATATTCCGTTCTTACACATATATATTTCGTTCTTACATGTACATATTCCGTTCTTACACATATATATTTCGTTCTTACGCATATATATTCCGTTCTTACGCATATATATTCAGTTCTTACGCATATATATTCAGTTCTTACACATATATATTCAGTTCTTACAGATAATGCTTTTCAGTTCTTATGCATATATATTCAGTTCTTACGCATATATATTCAGTTCTTACACATATATATTCACTTCTTACACATATATATTCACTTCTTACACATATATAATTCAGTTCTTACACATATATATTCCGTTCTCACACATATATACACATATTTATTCCCGTTTCTTACACATATATATTCCGTTCTTACACGTACATATTCTCCGTTCTTACACATTGATATTCCGTGTTCTTACGCATATATATTCCGTTCTTACGCATATATATTCAGTTCTTACGCATATATATTCAGTTCTTACACATATATATTCAGTTCTTACACAATATATTCCGTTCTTACACATATATATTCCGTTCTTAAACATATATATTCCGTTCTTACACGTATATATTCCGGTCTTACACATATATATTCCGTTCTTACACATATATATTCAGTTCTTACACATATATATTCCGTTCTTACACATATATATTCCGTTCTTACACATATATATTCCGTTCTTACACGTATATATTCCGTTCTTACACGTATATATTCCGTTCTTACACATATATATTCCGTTCTTACACATATATATTCCGTTCTTACACATATATATTGAGTTCTTACGCATATATATTCCGTTCTTACACATATATATTCCGTTCTTACACATATATATTCAGTTCTTACACATATATATTCAGTTCTTACGCATATATATTCCGTTCTTACACATATATATTCCGTTCTTACGCATATATATTCTTACACATATATTCCGTTCTTACACATATATATTCAGTTCTTACACATATATATTCCGTTCTTACACATATATATTCCGTTCTTACGCATATATATTCAGTTCTTACTCATATATATTCCGTTCTTACGCATATATATTCAGTTCTTACGCATATATATTCAGTTCTTATGCATATATATTCCGTTCTTACGCATATATATTCAGTTCTTACGCATATATATTCAGTTCTTACGCATATATATTCAGTTCTTACACATATATATTCAGTTCTTACACATATATATTCCGTTCTTACACATATATATTCCGTTCTTACACATATATATTCCGTTCTTACACATATATATTCCGTACTTACACATATATATTCAGTTCTTACACATATATATTCACTTCTTAGACATATATATTCCGTACTTACACATATATATTCCGTTCTTACACATATATATTTCGTTCTTACGCATATATATTCATTTCTTACGCATATATATTCAGTTCTAACACATATATATTCACTTCTTACACATATATATTCAGTTCTTACACATATATATTCCGTTCTTACACATATATACACATATATATTCCGTTATTAGACATATATATTCCGTTCTTACACGTACAGATTCCGTTCTTACACATATATATTCCGTTCTTACACATATATATTCCGTTCTTCCGCATATATATTCAGTTCTTACGCATATATATTCAGTTCTTACACATATATATTCAGTTCTTACGCATATATATTCAGTTCTTACACATATATATTCAGTTCTTAAACATATATATTCAGTTCTTACACATATATATTCAGTTCTTACACATATATATTCCGTTCTTACACATATATATTACGATCTTACACATATATATTCCGTTCTTACACATATATATTCTGTTCTTACACATATATATTCCGTTCTTACACATATATATTCAGTTCTTACACATATATATTCCGTTCTTACACATATATATTCAGTTCTTAGACATATATATTCCGTTCTTACACATATATATTCCGTTCTTACACATATTCCATTCTTACACATATATATTCCGTTCTTACGCATATATATTCAGTTCTTACGCATATATATTCAGTTCTTACACATATATATTCAGTTCTTACAGATATGTATTCAGTTCTTACGCATATATATTCAGTTCTTACTCATATATATTCTGTTCTTACGCATATATATTCATTTCTTACACATATATGTTCAGTTCTTACACATATATATTCCGGTCTTACACGTACATATTCCGTTCTTACACATATATATTTCGTTCTTACACATATATATTCAGTTCTTATACATATATATTCACTTCTTACACATATATAATCAGTTCTTACACATATATATTCCGTTCTTACACATATATACACATATATATTCCGTTCTTACACGTACATATTTCGTTCTTACACATATATATTCCGTTCTTACACATATATATTCCGTTCTTACACATATATATTCAGTTCTTACACATATATATTCCCTTCTTACACATATATATTCAGTTCTTACACATATATATTCAGTTCTTACACATATATACACATATATATTCCGTTCTTACACATATATATTCCGTTCTTACACAAATATATTCCGTTCTTACACATATATGATCCGTTCTTACGCATATATATTCAGTTCTTACGCATATATATTCAGTTCTTACACATATATATTTAGTTCTTACAAATATATATTCAGTTCTTACACATATATATTCAGTTCTTACACATATATATTCAGTAATTACACATATATATTCCGTTCTTACGCATATATATTCAGTTCTTACGCATATATATTCATTTCTTACACATATATATTCAGTTTTTACGCATATATATACAGTTTTACGAATATATATTCAGTTCTTACGCATATATATTCAGTTCTGTCACATATATATTCAGTTCTTACACATATATATTCCGTTCTTACACATATTTATTCCGTTCTTACACATATATAATCCGTTCTTACACATATATATTCAGTTCTTACACATATATATTGACTTCTTACACATATATATTCCGTTCTTACACATATATATTCAGTACTTACAGATATATATTCAGTTCTTACGCATATATATTCAGTTCTTACGCATACATATTCAGTTCTTACGCATATATATTCATTTCTTACACATATATGTTCAGTTCTTACACATATATATTCCGTTCTTACACATATATATTCAGTTCTTACACATATATATTCCCTTCTTACACATATATATTCAGTTCTTACACATATATATTCAGTTCTTACACATATATACACATACATATTCCGTTCTTACACATATATATTCCGTTCTTACACAAATATATTCCGTTCTTACACATATATATTCCGTTCTTACGCATATATATTCAGTTCTTACGCATATTCAGTTCTTACACATATATATTCAGTTCTTACACATATATATTCACTTCTTACACATATATATTTAGTTCTTACACATATATATTCAGTACTTACACATATATATTCCGTTCTTACACATATATATTCCGTTCTTAAACATATATATTCAGTTCTTACGCATATATATTATGTTCTTACATATATATATTCCGTTCTTACGCATATATATTCAGTTCTTACGCATATATATTCAATTCTTATACATATATGTTCAGTTATTATGCATATACATTCAGTTTTACGCATATGTATTCAGTTCTTACGCATATATATTCCGTTCTTACACATATATATTCCGTTCTTACACGTATATATTTTGTTCTTACACGTATATATTCCGTTTTTACACATATATATTCCTTTCTTACACGTATATATTCCATACTTACACGTATATATTCCGTTCTTACACATATATATTCCGATCTAACACGTATATATTCAGTTCTTACACATATATAATCCGTTCTTACACATATATATTCCGTTCTTACACATATATATTCCGTTCTTACACATATATATTCAGTTCTTACACATATATATTCACTTCTTACACATATATATTCAGTTCTTACACATATATATTCCGTTCTTACGCATATATATTCATGTCTACGCTAATATTCAGTTCTTACGCATAGTAAATTCAGGTTCTTAAGCATATATATTCAGTTCTTACACATATATATTCCGTTCTTACACATATATATTCCGTTCTTACACATATTTATTCCGTTCTTTCACATATATATTCCAATCTTACACATATATATTCCGGTTCTTACACATATATATTTCGTTCTTACACATATATAATCAGTTCTTACACATATATATTCCGTTCTTATACATATATATTCCGTTCTTACACATATATATTTCCGTTCTTACACCTACATATTCCGTTCTTACAAATATATAGTCCGTTCTCACACATATATACACATATATATTCCGTTCTTACACATTGTTACGCATATATATTCAGTTCTTACGCATATATGTTCAGTTCTTACGCATATATATTCAGTTTTACGCATATATATTCAGTTCTTACACATATATTATTCCATTCTTACACATATATATTCCGTTCGTTACACATATATATTCCTTTCTTACACATATATAATTCCGTTCTTACACATATATTATTCCGTTCTAACGCATAAATATTCCGTTCTTACACATATATATGTCGTTCTTATACGTATATATTTTGTTCTTACACGTATATATTCCGTTTTTACACATATATATTCCTTCTTACACGTATATATTCCATTCTGACACGTATATATTCCGTTCTTACACATAGATATTCCGATCTTACACGTATATATTCAGTTCACACATATATAGTTCCGTGTCTTACACATATATATTCCGTTCGTTACACATATATATTCCGGTTCTTACACTTATATATGCCGTTCTTACACATATATATTCACTTCTTACACATATATATTCACTTCTTACACATATATAGTCAGTTCTTACGCAGTATATTTCGTGCTTAGGCATAGTATATTCAGTTCTTACGCAAAGAAGATATGAATTTTACCATATATTGGTTCTTGTCTTAGCATATATATTCAGTAGCTTTCAGTTTACACATATATATTCCGTTCTTACACATATATATTCCGTCTACACATATTTATTCCGTTCTTACACATATATATTCCATTCTTACACATATATATTCCGTTCTTACACATATATATTTCGTTCTTACACATATATTTCAGTTCTTTACACATATATATTCCGTTCTTATACATATATATTCCGTTCTTACACATATAATTTCCGTTCTTACACGTACCTATATTCCGTTCTTACAAATATATATTCCGTTCTCACACATATATACACATATATATTCCGTTCTTACACATATATATTCCTTTCTGACGCGTACATATTCTCCGTTCTTACACATATATATTCCGTTCTTACGCATATATATTCCGTTCTTACGCATATATATTCTGTTCTTACAGATATATATTACGTCCTTATACATATATATTCCGTTCTTACACATATATATTCCGTTCTTACACATATATATTCAGTTCTTTACACATATATATTCCGTTCTTACACATATATATTCCGTTCTTACACATATATATTCCGTTATTACACGTATATATTCCGTTCTTACACATATATTTTCCGTTCTTATACATATATATTCAGTTCTTACGCATATATATTCCGTTCTTACACATATATATTCCATTCTTACACATATATATTCAGTTCTTACACATATATATTAAGTTCTTACGCATATATGTTCCGTTCTTACACATATATATTCCGTTCTTACGCATATATATTCTTACACATATATTCAGTTCTTACACGTATATATTCAGTTCTTACACATATATTCTCCGTTCTTACACATAATATTCCGTTCTTACGCATATATATTCAGTTCTTACTCCATATATATTCCGTTCTTACGCATATATATTCAGTTCTTACGCATATATATTCAGTTCTTATGCATATATATTCAGTTCTTACGCATAATATTCAGTTCTTACGCATATATATTCCGTTCTTACGCATATATATTCAGTTCTTACACATATATATTCAGTTCTTACACATATATATTCAGTTCTTACACATATATATTCAGTTCTTACACATATATATTCCGTTCTTACACATATATATTCCGTTCTTACACATATATATTCCGTTCTTACACATATATATTCAGTTCTTACACATATATATTCAGTTCTTACACATATATATTCCGTTCTTACACATATATACACATACATATTCCGTTATTTGACATATATATTCGTTCTTACACGTACAGATTCCGTTCTTACACAAATATATTCCGTTCTTACAAATATATATTCCGTTCTTCCTCATATATATTCAGTTCTTACGCATATATATTCAGTTCTTACACATATATATTCAGTTCTTAACCATATATATTCAGTTCTTACACATATATATTCAGTTCTTAAACATATATATTCAGTTCGTACACATATATATTCAGTTCTTACACATATATATTCCGTTATTACACATATATATTACGTTCTTACACATATATATTCCGTTCTTACACATATATATTCAGTTCTTACACATATATATTCCGTTCTTACACATATATATTCAGTTCTTAGACATATATATTCCGTTCTTACACATATATATTCCGTTCTTACACATATTCCATTCTTACACATATATATTCCGTTCTTACGCATATATATCAGTTCTTACGCATATATATTCAGTTCTTACACATATATATTCAGTTCTTACAGATATGTATTCAGTTCTTACGCATATATATTCAGTTCTTACGCATATATATTCTGTTCTTACGCATATATTATTCATTTCTTACACATACATGTCAGTTCTACACATATATATTCCGTTCTTAACACGTACATATTCCGTTCTTACACATATATATTTCGTTCTTACACATATATATTCAGTTCTTATACATATATATTCACTTCTTACACATATATAATCAGTTCTTACACATATATATTCCGTTCTTACACATATATACACATATATATTCCGTTCTTACACGTACATATTTCGTTCTTACACATATATATTCCGTTCTTACGCATATATATTCTTACACATATATTCCGTTCTTACACATATATATTCAGTTCTTACACATATATATTCCGTTCTTACACATATATATTCCGTTCTTACGCATATATATTCAGCTCTTACTCATATATATTCCGTTCTTACGCATATATATTCAGTTCTTACGCATTTATATTCAGTTCTTATGCATATATATTCCGTTCTTACGCATATATATTCAGTTCTTACGCATATATATTCAGTTCTTACGCATATATATTCCGTTCTTACACATATATATTCCGTTCTTACACATATATATTCCGTTATTACACATATATATTCCGTACTTACACATATATATTCAGTTCTTACTCATATATATTCACTTCTTACACATATATAATCAGTTCTTACACATATATATTCCGTTCTTACACATATATACACATATATATTCCGTTCTTACACGTACATATTTCGTTCTTACACATATATATTCCGTTCTTACACATATATATTCCGTTCTTACACATATATATTCAGTTCTTACACATATATATTCCCTTCTTACACATATATATTCAGTTCTTACACATATATATTCAGTTCTTACACATATATACACATATATATTCCGTTCTTACACATATATATTCAGTTCTTACACATATATATTTAGTTCTTACAAATATATATTCAGTTCTTACACATATATATTCAGTTCTTACACATATATATTCAGTACTTACACATATATATTCCGTTCTTGCACATATATATTCCGTTCTTACACATATATATTCCGTTCTTACACATATATATTCCGTTCTTACACATATATATTCAGTTCTTACACATATATATTCAGTTTTTACGCATATATATTCCGTTCTTACACATATATATTCCGTTCTTACGCATATATATTCAGTTCTTACGCATATATATTCATTTCTTACACATATATGTTCAGTTCTTACGCATATATATTCAGTTTTACGAATATATATTCAGTTCTTACGCATATATATTCATTTCTGTCACATATATATTCAGTTCTTACACATATATATTCCGTTCTAACACATATTTATTCCGTTCTTACACATATATATTCCGTTCTTACACATATATATACAGTTCTTACACATATATATCGACTTCTTACACATATATATTCCGTTCTTACACATATATATTCAGTACTTACGCATATATATTCAGTTCTTACGCATATATATTCAGTTCTTACGCATACATATTCAGTTCTTACGCATATATATTCATTTCTTACACATATATGTTCAGTTCTTACACATATATATTCCGTTCTTACACATATATATTCAGTTATTACACATATATATTCCCTTCTTACACATATATATTCAGTTCTTACACATATATATTCAGTTCTTACACATATATACACATATATATTCCGTTCTTACACATATATATTCCGTTCTTACAAAAATATATTCCGTTCTTACACATATATATTCCGTTCTTACGCATATATATTCAGTTCTTACGCATATTCAGTTCTTACACATATATATTCAGTTCTTACTCATATATATTCACTTCTTACACATATATATTTAGTTCTTACACATATATATTCAGTACTTACACATATATATTCCGTTCTTAAACATATATAATCCGTTCTTAAACATATATATTCAGTTCTTACGCATATATATTCCGTTCTTACACATATATATTCCGTTCTTACGCATATATATTCAGTTCTTACGCATATATATTCAATTCTTATAAATATATGTTCAGTTATTATGCGTATATATTCAGTTTTACGCATATGTATTCAGTTCTTACGCATATATATTCCGTTCTTACACATATTTATTCTGTTCTTACACATATATATTCCGTTCTTACACATATATATTCAGTTCTTACACATATATATTCACTTCTTACACATATATATTCCGTTCTTACACATATATATTCAGTTTTTACAGATATATATTCAGTTATTACACATATATATTCAGTTCTTACGCATAAATATTCATTTCTTACGCATATTTATTCATTTCTTACACATATATGTTCAGTTCTTAAACATATATATATTCCGTTCTTACACGTAAATATTCCATTCTTACACATATATATTCCGTTGTTACTCATATATATTCCGTTCTTACGCATATCTATTCAGTTCTAACTCATATATATTCACTTCTTACACATATATATTCAGTTCTTACACATATATATTCCGTTCTTACACATATATATTCAGTTCTTAGACATATATATTCCGTTCTTACACATATATATTCCGTTCTTACACATATTCCATTCTTACACATATATATTCCGTTCTTACGCATATATATTCAGTTCTTACGCATATATATTCAGTTCTTACACATATATATTCAGTTCTTACAGATATGTATTCAGTTCTTACGCATATATATTCAGTTCTTACGCATATATATTCTGTTCTTACGCATATATATTCATTTCTTACACATACATGTTCAGTTCTTACACATATATATTCCGTTCTTACACGTACATATTCCGTTCTTACACATATATATTTCGTTCTTACACATATATATTCAGTTCTTATACATATATATTCACTTCTTACACATATATAATCAGTTCTTACACATATATATTCCGTTCTTACACATATATACACATATATTTTCCGTTCTTACACGTACATATTTCGTTCTTACACATATATATTCCGTTCTTACACATATATATTCCGTTCTTACACATATATATTCAGTTCTTACACATATATATTCCCTTCTTACACATATATATTCAGTTCTTACACATATATATTCAGTTCTTACACATATATACACATATATATTCCGTTCTTACACATATATATTCCGTTCTTACACAAATATATCCCGTTCTTACACATATATGATCCGTTCTTACGCATATATATTCATTTCTTACGCATATATATTCAGTTCTTACACATATATATTTAGTTCTTACAAATATATATTCAGTTCTTACACATATATATTCAGTTCTTACACATATATATTCAGTACTTACACATATATATTCCGTTCTTGCACATATATATTCCGTTCTTACACATATATATTCCGTTCTTACACATATATATTCCGTTCTTACACATATATATTCAGTTCTTACACATATATATTCAGTTCTTACGCATATATATTCCGTTCTTACACATATATATTCAGTTCTTACGCATATATATTCATTTCTTACACATATATGTTCAGTTCTTACGCATATATATTCAGTTTTACGAATATATATTCAGTTCTTACGCATATATATTCAGTTCTGTCGCATATATATTCAGTTCTTACACATATATATTCCGTTCTTACGCATATATATTCAGTTCTTACGCATATATATTCAATTCTTATACATATTTGTTCAGTTATTATGCATATACATTCAGTTTTACGCATATATATTCCGTTCTTACACATATTTATTCTGTTCTTACACATATATATTCCGTTCTTACACATATATATTCAGTTCTTACACATATATATTCACTTCTTACACATATATATTCCGTTCTTACACATATATATTCAGTTTTTACAGATATATATTCAGTTATTACGCATATATATTCAGTTCTTACGCATAAATATTCATTTCTTACGCATATTTATTCATTTCTTACACATATATGTTCAGTTCTTAAACATATATATATTCCGTTCTTACACGTACATATTCCGTTCTTACACATATATATTCCGTTGTTACTCATATATATTCCGTTTTTAAGCATATATATTCAGTTCTAACTCATATATATTCACTTCTTACACATATATATTCAGTTCTTACACATATATTCCGTTCTTACACATATATACACATATATATACCGTTCTTACACATACATATTCCGTTCTTACACGTACATATTCCGTTCTTACACATATATATTCCGTTCTTACACATATATATTCCGTTCTTAAGCATATATTCAGTTCTAACTCATATATATTCAGTTCTTATACATATATATTTACTTCTTAAACATATATATTCCGTTCTTACACATATATATTCAGTACTTACAGATATATATTCAGTTCTAACGCATATATATTCATTTCTTACATATATATGTTCAGTTCTTACACATATATATTCCGTTCTTACACGTGCATATTCCGTTCTTACACATATATATTCCGTTCTTACACATATATATTCCGTTCTTACACATATATATTCAGTTCTTACACATATATATTCCCTTCTTACACATATATATTCAGTTCTTACACATATACATTCAGTACTTACACATATATACACATATATATTCCGTTCTTACACATATATATTCCGTTCTTACACAAATATATTCCGTTCTTACACATATATATTCCGTTCTTACGCTTATATATTCAGTTCTTACGCATATATATTCAGTTCTTACACATATATATTCAGTTCTTACAAATATATATTCAGTTCTTACACATATATATTCAGTTCTTACACATATATATTCAGTACTTACACATATATATTCCGTTCTTGCACATATATATTCCGTTCTTACACATATATATTCCGTTCTTACACATATATATTCCGTTCTTACACATATATATTCAGTTCTTACACATATATATTCAGTTCTTACGCATATATATTCCGTTCTTACACATATATATTCCGTTCTTATTCATATATATTCAGTTCTTACGCATATATATCATTTCTTACACATATATGTTCAGTTCTTACGCATATATATTCAGTTTTACGAATATATATTCAGTTCTTACGCATATATATTCAGTTCTTACACATATATATTCCGTTCTTACGCATATATATTCAGTTCTTACGCATTTATATTCAATTCTTATACATATATGTTCAGTTATTATGCTTATATATTCAGTTTTACGCATATGTATTAAGTTCTTACGCATATATATTCAGTTCTTACACATATATATTCAGTTCTTACACATATATATTCCCTTCTTACACATATATACACATATATATTCCGTTCTTACACATATATATTTAGTTCTTACACATATATATTCACTTCTTACACATATATATTCCGTTCTTACACATATATATTCAGTTCTTACAGATATATATTCAGTTATTACGCATATATATTCAGTTCTTACGCATAAATATTCATTTCTTACGCATATATATTCATTTCTTACACATATATGTTCAGTTCTTAAACATATATATTCCGTTCTTACACGTACATATTCCGTTCTTACACATATATATTCCGTTCTTACACATATATATTCCGTTCTTACACATATATATTCAGTTCTTACACATATATATTCCCTTCTTACACATATATATTCAGTTCTTACACATATATATTCCGTTCTTACACATATATACACATATAAATTCCGTTCTTACACATATATTTCGTTCTTACACGTACATATTCCGTTCTTACACATATATATTCCTTTTTTACACATATATATTCCGTTCTTTCGCATATATATTCAGTTCTTACTCATATATATTCAGTTCTTACACATATATATTCAGTTCTTACAAATATATATTCAGTTCTTACACATATATATTCAGTTCTTACACATATATATTCAGTTCTTACACATATATATTCCATTCTTACACATACATATTCAGTTCTTACACATATATATTCACTACTTACACATATATATTCCGTTCTTACACATATATTCCGTTCTTACACATATATACACATATATATTCCGTTCTTACACATACATATTCCGTTCTTACACGTACATATTCCGTTCTTACACATATATATTCCGTTGTTACTCATATATATTCCGTTCTTACGCATATATATTCAGTTCTAACTCATATATATTCACTTCTTACACATATATATATTCAGTTCTTACACATATATTCCGTTCTTACACATATATACACATATATATACCATTCTTACACATACATATTCCGTTCTTACACGTACATATTCCGTTCTTCCACATATATATTCCGTTCTTACACATATATATTCCGTTCTTAAGCATATATTCAGTTCTAACTCATATATATTCAGTTCTTATACATATATATTCACTTCTTACACATATATATTCCGTTCTTACACATATATATTCAGGACGTACAGATATATATTCAGTTCTTACGCATACATATTCAGTTCTTACACATATATATTCCCTTCTTACACATATATACACATATATATTCCGTTCTTACACATATATTTCGTTCTTACACGTACATATTCCGTTCTTACGCATATATATTCCGTTCTTACACATATATATTCCGTTCTTTCGCATATATATTCAGTTCTTACTCATATATATTCCGTTCTTACACAAATATATTCCGTTCTTACACATATATATTTCGTTCTTACGCATATATATTCAGTTCTTACGCATATTCAGTTCTTACACATATATATTCAGTTCTTACACATATATATTCACTTCTTACACATATATATTTAGTTCTTACACATATATATTCAGTACTTACACATATATATTCCGTTCTTACACATATATATTCCGTTCTTAAACATATATATTCAGTTCTTACGCATATATATTCCGTTCTTACACATATATATTCCGTTCTTACGCATATATATTCAGTTCTTACGCATATATATTCAATTCTTATACATATATGTTCAGTTATTATGCATATACATTCAGTTTTACGCATATGTATTCAGTTCTTACGCATATATATTCCGTTCTTACACATATTTATTCTGTTCTTACACATATATATTCCGTTCTTACACATATATATTCAGTTCTTACACATATATATTCACTTCTTACACATATATATTCCGTTCTTACACATATATATTCAGTTCTTACAGATATATATTAAGTTATTACGCATATATATTCAGTTCTTACGCATAAATATTCATTTCTTACGCATATATATTCATTTCTTACACATATATGTTCAGTTCTTAAACATATATATTCCGTTCTTACACGTACATATTCCATTCTTACACATATATACACATATATTCCGTTCTTACACATATATACACATATATATTCCGTTCTTACACATACATATTCCGTTCTTACACGTACATATTCCGTTCTTACACATATATATTCCGTTGTTACTCATATATATTCCGTTCTTACGCATATCTATTCAGTTCTAACTCATATATATTCACTTCTTACACATATATATTCAGTTCTTACACATATATTCCGTTCTTACACATATATACACATATATATACCGTTCTTACACATACATATTCCGTGCTTACACGTACATATTCCGTTCTTACACATATATATTCCGTTCTTACACATATATATTCCGTTCTTAAGCATATATTCAGTTCTAACTCATATATATTCAGTTCTTATACATATATATTCACTTCTTACACATATATATTCCGTTCTTACACATATATATTCAGTTCTTACACATATATATTCCGTTCTTAAGCATATATTCAGTTCTAACTCATATATATTCAGTTCTTATACATATATATTCACTTCTTACACATATATATTCCGTTCTTACACATATATATTCAGTTCTTACACATATATATTCAGTTCTTACACATATATATTCCATTCTTACACATACATATTCAGTTCTTACACATATATATTTACTACTTACACATATATATTCCGTTCTTACACATATATTCCGTTCTTACACATATATACACATATATATTCCGTTCTTACACATACATATTCCGTTCTTACACGTACATATTCCGTTCTTACACATATATATTCCGTTGTTACTCATATATATTCCGTTCTTACGCATATATATTCAGTTCTAACTCATATATATTCACTTCTTACACATATATATTCAGTTCTTACACATATATTCAGTTCTTACACATACATACACATATATATACCGTTCTTACACATACATATTCCGTTCTTACACGTACATATTCCGTTCTTACACATATATATTCCGTTATTACACATATATATTCCGTTCTTAAGCATATATTCAGTTCTAACTCATATATATTCAGTTCTTATACATATATATTCACTTCTTACACATATATATTCCGTTCTTACACATATATATTCAGTACTTACAGATATATATTCAGTTCTTACGCATACATATTCAGTTCTTACGCATACATGTTCAGTTCTTACGCATATATATTCATTTCTTACACATATATGTTTAGTTCTTACACATATATATTCCGTTCTTACACGTACATATTCCGTTCATACACATATATA
Source organism: Cyrtodaria siliqua (assembly GCA_037043455.1). Classification (NCBI taxonomy): domain Eukaryota; kingdom Metazoa; phylum Mollusca; class Bivalvia; order Adapedonta; family Hiatellidae; genus Cyrtodaria; species Cyrtodaria siliqua. The sequence continues at coordinate 2,937 of JAWPHD010020623.1, read as the reverse complement.
TTCCGTTCTTACACATATATATTCCGTTCTTACACATATATATTCAGTTCTTACACATATATATTCCCTTCTTACACATATATATTCAGTTTTTACACATATATATTCAGTTCTTACACATATATACACATATATATTCCGTTCTTACACATATATATTCCGTTCTTACACAAATATATTCCGTTCTTACACATATATATTCCGTTCTTACGCATATATATTCAGTTCATACGCATATATATTCATTTCTTACACATATATATTCAGTTCTTACAAATATATATTCAGTTCTTACACATATATATTCAGTTCTTACACATATATATTCAGTACTTACACATATATATTCCGTTCTTGCACATATATATTCCGTTCTTACACATATATATTCCGTTCTTACACATATATATTCCGTTCTTACACATATATATTCAGTTCTTACACATATATATTCAGTTCTTACGCATATATATTCCGTTCTTACACATATATATTCCGTTCTTACGCATATATATTCAGTTCTTACGCATATATATCATTTCTTACACATATATGTTCAGTTCTTACGCATATATATTCAGTTTTACGAATATATATTCAGTTCTTACGCATATATATTCAGTTCTTACACATATATATTCCGTTCTTACGCATACATATTCAGTTCATACGCATATATATTCAATTCTTATATATATATGTTCAGTTATTATGCATATATATTCAGTTTTACGCATATGTATTAAGTTCTTACGCATATATATTCAGTTCTTACACATATATATTCAGTTCTTACACATATACATTCCGTTCTTACACATATTTATTCTGTTCTTACACATATATATTCCGTTCTTACACATACATATTCTGTTCTTACACATATATATTCACTTCTTACACATATATATTCCGTTCTTACACATATATATTCAGTTCTTACAGATATATATTCAGTTATTACGCATATATATTCAGCTCTTACGCATAAATATTCATTTCTTACGCATATATATTCATTTCTTACACATATATGTTCAGTTCTTACACATATATATTCCGTTCTTACACGTACATATACCGTTCTTAAACATATATATTCCGTTCTTACACATATATATTCAGTTCTTACAGATATATATTCCCTTCTTTCACATATATATTCAATTCTTTCACATATATATTCCCTTCAAACACATATATACACATATATATTCCGTTCTTACACATATATTTCGTTCTTACACGTACATATTCCGTTCTTACGCATATATATTCCGTTCTTACACATATATATTCCGTTCTTTCGCATATATATTCAGTTCTTACTCATATATATTCAGTTCTTACACATATATATTCAGTTCTTACAAATATATATTCAGTTCTTACACATATATATTCAGTTCTTACACATATATATTCCGTTCTTTCACATATATATATTCCGTTCTTTCACATATATATTCACTTCTTACACATATATATTTACTTCTTACACATATATATTCCGTTCTTACACATATATTCCGTTCTTACACATATTTACACATATATATTCCGTTCTTACACATACATATTCCGTTCTTACACGTACATATTCCGTTCTTACACATATATATTCCGTTGTTACTCATATATATTCCGTTCTTACGGATATATATTCAGTTCTAACTCAAATATATTCACTTCTTACACATATATATTCCGTTCTTACACATATATTCCGTTCTTACACATATATATTCCGTTCTTACGCATATATATTCAGTTCTTACACATATATATTTCGTTCTTACACATATATATTCCATTCTTACACATAGTTATTCCGTTCTTACACATATTCCATTCTTACACATATATATTCCGTTCTTACATACATATTCAGTTCTTAGACATATATATTCACTTCTTACACATATATATTCAGTTCTTACACATATATATTCCGTTCTTATACATATATATTCCGTTCTTACACATATATATTCCGTTCTTACACATACATATTCCATTCTTACACATATATATTCCGTTCTTACGCATATATTTATAGGTTATTTAACATGGTTCTGTACAATACGGAGATATATTTGGACGAGTACACAGCTGGAAAAGTCATATTGGACGAGCCGTTAGGCGAGTCCAATATGATTTTTTCCAGCTGTGTACGAGTCCAAATATATCCCGTATTGTACAGAACCATGTTAAGTAACCTTTTTATTCTATACCTTTATTTTAACCAATCATTTATAATTCGGATATAACTTTCGTTTGTTTCATGCTTTCAAGCAAGTCGCTATGAACATCGAAAGCACAATTGCATGTAGGTCTATGTATTTTATATATTGTGTTCGACATGGCTTACTCTCAAGCTTTATTTGCTTGAAAGAATGCCCATTTCTCCGTTGTCAACAGTGATTAAATACTACCGAAGGTCAGTTTCAAACAATGATATATTATGCTAGTTTTTTGTGTTTTTTTTTTGTTATAAAGGAAAATTAAATAAAAATATGTGCAATAGATAGGTTTTTCATTACTTGACAACAATTTATGGTTAGGTAATGACAGAAGCCTGTCGGTTCTGATTTTTATTCGGACCTTTTCACGCGTTTCGGTCTTTATCATAGGTTTAACATGGAACCTGTGAAGCGTACAATACGAACAAAATACGGGATATTTTGTACGCGCGTGCGTCCCGATACGGAAATATATTGTACGGTCACATGACTCGAAAGAGCGTCTACGATTGGATGTATAAATTAGGTATAGAATAAATTCAGTTATTACGCATATATATTCAGTTCTTACACATATATATTCAGTTCTTACATATATTTATTCAGTTTTTACGCATATATATTTAGTTCTTACGCATATATATTCAGCTCTTACGCAAATATATTTATTTCTTACACATATATGTTCAGTTCT
>JAWPHD010020622.1:0-31109 GCA_037043455.1 Cyrtodaria siliqua | reverse complement strand
GACTTACCACCAACATGTCTTTGAAACAGCGGTATCGTCTTAAACGTGTTACATTACTCACTTTGCACAAATATTGCAAGGCGCATTGAGATCCATGTTTCGCCTTCTTAAAAATGTTTCACTTATCGTAAAACAATAACGTTCCAATGCCCAGCATTTCTTAAAATGTTTCCTATACACACAAACATGTCACAAATTACGTATTCTAAAAATAGATGCGAAAGTGGAACAGGAAGTGTGGCATTCATAGAGCGCAGCCAGTCAAACAATAGAGGACGAAAGTAGCACTTCCTTTAAAACTGAAATTGTCTACATATTGAAAAGACTTTCCTCCGACATTTTAGCATTCTAGGAGCAAAATGTTCTAGTTGGCATGTTTACCAATCCGTCCCAATGGGAACAATTTACCGCCAAAACACTGTCTTTTGCAAACTTTTTAGAGAATTGTTATATATCATAGTTGATGTTGCAAGTTTCATGAGAGGAATAATTTTCGATGTTTCTCACGAGTTTTCGAATGGCTCGATATAAGTGATATTCTTTCACGAATGTTTGACACATCCGCTATTTTGCAGTCATCCCGAACTAATGGCATATCTTGCGTAACTGAGCTGTTATATCCACAGCAAATACTCCTTTGTTGGACTTTGAGGTGGGTGAGAAGCGTGTAGAATGAATACCAATTCCCCATTATGGGACGATATGCCCTTAGTTCGGGATGACTGCAAAGTAGCGGATGGGTCAAACATTCGGGACCGAATATCACTTATGTCGAGCCAATCAAATTTGGTTTAAACATATTTTATTTCTCGTTATTATTACAGCATGGAATCTGTACACAATAGCAGAAAAAAAGTTTAGAACGAAAGTAAAATACTTATGATGTTCTTCTCCTATGTACAAAATTAACTGTACACAGTTGATGGCATAATAAACACTAGATAGTCGATATGTTTACAATATACAAGCTGGAAGTATGAAAAAAGCAAAAGCTACGTTAACGAACTGTTCGATACTAGAATAATTCTTAGCGAACATGATAAGATGAATTGCACTAAAATATAATAGAAACGGAACAAACAAAAAGAACAAAATTGATAAAATAGAACTTGAGAATTTGTCATTCAAATAGGCAAAATGAATTAAATATGAAAACAAATGTATTTGGAAATTATAAATCTTAAGTGAAGAATATAAATGTAAATGGGGAATTTGGGGACAAGACAAGGGAGTAGGAGGTAGGGATGGACCATTTAAAGAATTCAATAAAGGAAGGAACCGATCTACAAGTTGAAACGTTTTGAGTTTTTAATATAATTATGAACTGCGTCGAAAATACGAATGTTTGCATCGTATGCTACAGTTTGATCTCCAAAGAGCAGTGTTTACAATATAATATTTGGTAAACGTGGTAATGAATTCATGAGAACGTTTCTTGTATCGCTGTACTTATTGCAATGGAAGAAGTAGTGTTCAGCGTTTTCTACACGACCACAGCAACAAAAAGCTGAATCACCATGTATTTGGAAAACAGATCATTGTTAAGGGAGCTGCAGTTAGTACGTAGTCTTGTGTGCAATATATTTTTCCGAACTGGTAGTGTTTTGGAATTTCATTATTTTGACTGTTCAGTGAATGTTTGAATGAGCAAACCGTTTCGGCTTGTCGTGAGTTTTCGTTTAGCTCATTCCCTTCACGAATGACGGAGGAGAGAACAGAGTTATAGTAGTAGTTTGTTCGAGCATTGATAGTTTTGATATATATGGAGTTACGTAAGTTATACCTGGAAGAATTTCCTACTGAAGGTGGAACAAGTTCAGAGTGGAAATTTGGAGAAAGGTGGTTTATCATTTTATAAAACATAACCAGTTTGTGCTTACGACGCCTGTCTCCAAGAGTGTCCCAACCACTTATTTGTAGATCTTTTCAATGGAAATAAGTTTCGTTTCTCCGGTAACTATACGAACAGCCTCATTTGTATTTTGTCTCATATTTTTCATATTGTGTGCAGTTATCGAACAGTACATCACCGTATTCTAAAATAGGTCTGATAAAGGAAGTATACATATTTTCTAATGACACTCCTCTATCAAGCGTTTACTTTAGTTTTCTCATAATGTTAAATCTCAGCCATGCTTTTGCCACTATAAATCATTTGACAGGAAAATGCCGATGTGCTTGTGGTCCTCAACTTCAGTTATCACTTTGTTATACATACATACCAGAGGGTTGTTAATAAAATTGGCTTTACGTGAAATGCGAAGAGATTCGGTTTTGTTGGGTTAAATTTAACAATCTATCTGCCCATGCCGAAATTTTCAATAGGTCGGAATTAAGTGTATTTGCAGCAGCAACTGGATTAGCAACTGCAATGAATAGACCTGTATCATCTGCAAAAAGGCGAATATTTGAACTGATGTCTATAACAATATCATGTATGTAGGGAAGGAATACAAGAGGTCCTAGGATAGAGCATTGGGGGACACCGGCTTTAATTTAATCCTGTCAGATTGAACACCTGGTAGAACAACGCGTAGTTTTCTATCACTAAGATAATTTTCAAACCATTTTAAAAGCTTTCCAGTGATACTGTCGGCCTTTAGTTTAACAAAGAATCCTTTGTGCCAAACGCGAGCAAAGGCTCTGCTAATGTCACAAAAAATAGCCCAAATTTCCTTTCCAGAATCCAGGGATTGGCAGAAAAGGTTATATAGGTATGCAAGTTGGTTAATTGTAGAATCACCTGGAAAAAATCCGGACTGCAGTGCAGTTAAAATGTTATTTGTTGGAAAAAAATTAAAAACGTGTTTAAAGATGTTTTTCTCCAAAGCCTTTTCAATAGTACAACAGAGTGCAATACGTAGTTAGAAACAACAGATCAGTCAATTGAAAATTGAACAAACGCGGGCTTATTTCCAAGTTGATGAACACAACTACCGTTAAGAGATTGATTAAATAAGGAACATAGTGGTTCAGCGAGTTCAGTAGCTAGTTCTCTAAGAATACGGTTATTAATTGAATCAGGACCTTCAACTTTACCTAAAGGGTCTCTAAGATCTGCTTGACTTCGAGTGGTTACAGTTCAGTGGAACTAAATGTTGACTCATTTACAGCGGGTGAGACGGGAATTTGAACATTATCATCATTTATAAGAGTTTGATTTCGAAAGAAGTCGTTTAATAGATTTGCTTTGTCAACGTCATTTGTAACAATAGAATCGTTATGACACAATGGGGGAACGGATTCTTTGCGGTTTGACGACATAAGATATTTTAACGTTGACCACCAGTTTTTTGAAGAATGATTTTCAGTTTTGAGTTTTTCTGACAATATTTGGAAGTGTTTGGCTTTTTTTTCCGAATTAAGTCAATTGTTTCGTTTCTAAATTTAAGAAATTTAGCTCACAGGGCTGGTGTATTTATACGTTTGGCTTTACGATAAGCTCGCTTTCGTTTTCTAATCAAACATTTTATAGATGAAGTGATCCATAGCAGGTCGTTAGGGTCTTGATCCGAACCAGTTTGTTTGGGATGCAGTGTGTTGATAGTTCAATTATATGTTCGGTTATCCTGTTTGCATGTACATTAATAGTGTTATCGTAGAACATAGTCCAGTCAGTAGTTGTACCAGATGTCTCGAAGTATCATAATCTCCCTTATCATAACTCCAAATATGCCTAGTGAAGGATTTAATAATTTGCTTTTTGAATTTGAGAATACCAAATATTGCTCAGTGATATCGAATATCTTGTTGTAAATACGGGTCCCTACACCGCTTAGCAAGACACTGTCCTTATTATTAACCAAGATAATATCAATTGTTTAAGATCAATTTTCTGTAAAATGAGTTTGTTTATGTATTGATATAGTGAGAATTGCTCACAAATAGAAGCTAGTTTTCGATAGTAGTTAGCATGGTTCGTATTAAAGTTTAAATCACCAGTAATAATTATGTCGATGATGTTTGTGTCCACTGCAAGGTGGATTGAATTTTCGATAATGGAATTGTGAACATTATCTGCACTGTCTGTAAAATAACCCGAAAAGAATGTGTTTGTGCTTCATGAAAATGTCGACCCATATACATTTAATACCTAACGGTCCAAGGTCATGCCTTCATCTGTAATGTATATTATTTTTTATAGAGAGTATAACGCCACCATGACTGTCACCAGTGCGATCCTATCTCTCAGGAGCGGAGAAGGAGTCAAAAGTAAGGTCATTATTTGGTGTCGATTGGGTAAGCCAAGTTTCAGAAAATGCTAGTATGTCAGTCTGCAAGATATCAAGTTTGTGAGAGATACTTTGGACATTATAGTGAACAAAAGATAAATGTTTAGAGAGGTCCATTGATTCAGTGATTGATGAATAGTGAAATGATGAATGACTATTGTATGGTTCCCGGAGTGGACCGGGATTGGGTTGTACGTCTCCAGAAATAATAAGGAGAATGACAAGCCAAACAATTAATGTAGCTATAAAGAAAAAACACATAACATGAAATGTAAACTCAAAGTTTTGCATATGCAACTTAGCGGTAGCTAGCATATTTCACTACCGCTCATGAACAGTCTCAATCAAACCGAGATTGCAATATTTCGTATGTGTCGTGCTAGGCCGTTTCCAAAGGTCCATTATCATACTCTTTTACTATCCGGGTAACATTTCGTACCATGAGACGAATGAGTTAATTTGTGTGAGATATGATTGTCTCGTGTATACCAGTTAGCATGCACAACATTCGTCTTTAAAGATCGGTAATAAAACTAACAAAGTCAACAGTATTGAAAATGTGTAAAAATAACGACATGTTCTCATGACAACAACTGTCTTGCAACTAACCACGTTCATGATATTGATGATAGCAAGTACAAAAATAAGACATGTCTGCGGTTAGCATAAATAAGAATTCTGTTGCAAAAGGTCACCTTTTCCACAAACCCGTGTGTCGCTCCCAATAAACAAAGAAAGAAATCATAAGCAAATATGGATATGGTTTTCATATCTACGACATGAAGAATGGGGTTATCGAAACAGTATGTAGGAAAGTTACTTTGCTAATTGGGAGTCTGAGAGTTACAAGATTAACTGATGTATTTAAGAGATTTGGAAAAACACAACACATTTATGATTTTCAATAGTACGGGATAGTTAAGTTGGGTATGGGATTCAACATTAGCACGTCCATTACGCGTAGGGTCAATCGTTCGGACCTAATATAGCAACTTCTTGAATTACAAACGTCATAAACATGGTAAAACAACTTACATAAACAGGCATATAAGCATACATACACATGTATATTCCCGTAAACACGTTAATATATAATACACATATACACATAATTATATAGGGTACTGTATCATCATCTAACATAGTCATTCCCCTTTAGGCTCTAACACACACATAACACTTTGTAGCACGAGCGTAAATGCATTTAGACAATACGTACACCGAATTGTTTATGTAATGGGACCAAACATGAGAACATATAACAACACCAGAACGATATTGGTGGAAAAATGTTTCTTTGAATGTTCTTAGCAGACGATTTAAAAATAATGCAGTAGGAACTTGTTGGACAATATATTGGTCATTAGTAATCATACTGGTGCGACTATATATATATATTCTGTAATAAAGCAATACACTGGAAAGGATATGTACTGCAAAGATAAATAAGTTTTAAAATTGAATTTGAGACACGTAAAACAATTACAGCTTATTTGACCGTAAATATAGCAACAAAAACATGCTTGAAACGTGCAATGGATATTCAAAACACACTAGGATGAATTGACAACGAATACAAAGTCACGGATATCCCATACAATGCTAGCAAGGCGTAAGTCAATAATAATTGTGCGTGGCACACAAATATCTATAGTTCACAAAAAGAATACAATGCTCTGCCGCGAAGATTCAGTATTCTATGGGCCAAACCCTGCCAAGTCATTTGCGTGCGTCACTTTATGCGCAACGGACGAGTTGTCTTTGATGAAAACTGTTCCATCAGACGACCAAGCACCCAGCAGACACTTTGACTTCATGAAAGCTTGGTATTATAAATTGTTACGAAATATGATGAGATCCTCGTTGACTTCCTGCTTTCCCTGTCCGATATTTTTATCCTTTTATATATTCCCATGTAACCACGATCGTTAGCTAGGGTGCGCGCACGATAGAATTTCAGGCGAGCCCTGTATGTCGCGAACTTCACGATTATGACTCTTTTGTTGGAGGGAGACGGCCTTCCTACCCTGTGGCTTCTATCTAGGTCTGCAAGTGTGATTCCGTCATCGAAAAAAGTTTGCCAAAGACAGTGTTTAGGGGGTAAAATGTTCCCATTGCGACAGATTGGTAAACATGCCAACTAGAACAGTTTGCTCCTAGAATGCTGAAATGTCGGAGGAAAGTCTTTTCAATATGTACACAATTTCAGTTTTAAAGGAAGTTCTACTTTAGTCCTCTATTACTGAAACGCGTGTTTTGATTGGCTGCGCTCTATGAATGCAACACTTCCTGTTTGACTTTCGCATCTGTTTATAGTATATGTAATTTGTGACATGTTTGTGTGTATGAGAAACATTTTAAAGGAAATCCTGGGCATTGGAACGTTATTGTTTTACGATAAGTAAAAAATTTTTAAGAATGCGAAACATGGATCTCAATGCACCTTGCAATATTTGTGCAAAGTGATTAATGTAACACGTTTAAGACGATACCGCCGTTTCAAAGACATGTTGGTGGTAAGGCTTCTGGTAAGGATTTGTCTAGTTTATTTATTGTCTGTCGTGCTATTTGTCTCACGAGATATCCAAGTTATGTGTTTTATTTGTTAATAGTAGAAAATTGGCTTTTAGTATTTACTAACAGATTTGTCTAGTCACGCCATAATTGATAATACACGAGAATATGTCCCGCAAAAGTCATTAAACGCAAAGATTTGTGTTTCATGTGTCACATAAAGAATAATTAATTATTTATTGCAACTATTGCTTGTCGATAACAGAGTCAACTGCAATCCTCTTATTGGAATTCACAATAATGATGTGTAATTGTGTTTGTATTCCCAACTTTCATTCTTATTTCTATTGTTTACAAGGCAATACATAAGTGTGATGCCACATTTGATCAATATTTCTTTTTTAACTGCAACTTTTTTAATTGCAACACTTGTTGAGATGGCAATGCTTAGATAAACTTACCATGTGACCATATTGTAATTGTCTAGTTCAGAAATGTATAAATTAATGCAGGTTTTATATATCATACTTCCATTCTGATAAATGTTTTAATATGTTTTGTTTCCCCTTCCAGTTAAATGTCCGTAATTATTAAGTTTGCGTTTATATTTTAATAGATTGTCTTTACGAGGGTCATTCGATAAGTTCTGTCACTAACGCCTTTTAACAATTATGTGCTCATTGTGAGTATTGATGTTTGGTACCGAACGAAGGAAAGTTTCAATACCATTAATAATACCAATAAATGCTGTATCTCTTCTGTGACGAAAGTTATGGAACATTTAATACACATCACTTATACATACTGAGGCATTTTCGTCCTGAGTTTTTTCAGGTATGTTAATTGTTACTTTTTTATTTCACCATTTTCAAAAGAGAGATGCAGTCTTTAGTATGTTAAGTTGAATTTCTTTAGGATATATATTCTTAACCATAGTAGAAAAGAAAGGGTTGTCAATGAAATATGTCATCCAGATACCGATTTATGTCATTAAAGGTTTCATAACATCTGCCTGGGTATCTGGTGAAAGACTCAACATGAAATCTCTTTCATAGCAATATAAAAACAAATCTGCGACAAGGGATGCACAGTTAATACCGATAGGGATACCAACAATTTGTCTATTTACGGTAGTTCCATGCTGTATATTATCTAATAGAAAAATAAGTCATTCACAAACATCATGGCATGTCCACATAGTGTAATTGTCCAAACTGTTGTTTGTCAAAACGCTTTAATATTGTTACAGGCCAAAAATGTAAAATTTTCTTTAGCAAAAGTGTTTTTGAATGATAGCAATAAGCTTGTCTTTGATATCGTTGTGTGGTAAAGTTGTATATAATGTAGAAAAATGATAAGTACTTATAGATGAAGCTTGACGTTTATTGCAATTTTTTTCAGGAATGGCGCCTTAGTCTTTTATAGACCAAAATAAATTAATCCCAGAGTTTTCATAAGCTTTAGCACAATATTGTTTAACGTGATCTTTACCGGCAGTAAGACAAGATGTTAAAAGTTTGGAGATATTTTTAGTGGTGCATCAACTAGAATTGGAAATAAAACGGGCTTTATATGGTTTTATGTGTAATTTGGGAATCCAGTACATCGTTGGCAGTCTGTTTTGCTTTTCATCTATTCCAGCCTTGAAAATCTTGCACTGATTGGCACGCGTTGAAACAACATTATCTTCAGTAGGTTGCACTGGAGAATAAGAATTAAAAAGCAAATTCGGTGAATTGATATCCCCCGACGAATGATGTATTATCCTCGAGTGGAAGAAATGTGTTCGATTTTTTTTTTATTAGTATAAATCATGACCTGGAGCCTTCATACATTCGAATATCTACTAGATAGTATTTTTGAAATTCATCACCATAAAAGATGTACCATTGTAAGGCATTGACTTTTATAGTGGGACTAAAGGGCTGGACTTGGTGTAATAGCAGGTGTGTATAATATAGTAATACATACAAGAAATGTAGAATTGTATATCAATGATTACTTTTTAATGACCTTGCCATGTGATATTTATCAATCTGATTACTTCATCTCATTACTACGGCTACTATCAGATGGTATTGTTATTTGAGGAGGAGGGATGTATTTGGCTCAAGTTTGGCTAGCTTTAAAATAAATCAAGCTTTCATTAATATAAACACTCAAACCAATTTGACATGTCACCCAGGGGCAGAGCCAAATTTGACCCAGTGTCACCATTTAAACAAACTTATTGGTAGAGTGTAAATACAAAATATTAAACTGTTGGCTCTTGTAGTTTCAGAGAAGAAGATTTTTTAAGTTTTTCCCTATATAAGTCTATGTAAAACCTGTGACCCCTGGGGTGGAGCCAAATTTGACCCAGGGTCACCATTCAAACAAAATTGGTAGAGGACCATAAGTTGAGGGTAAATACAAAATATTAAACCTTTGACTCTTGTAGTTTCAGAGAAGAAGATTTTTAAATGTTTTCCCTATATAGAAGTCTATGTATAACAGCGAACCCCGGGGTGTGCCAAATTTGACCCCAGGGTCACCATTTGAACAAAACTGGTAGAGGATCCATAAGCTGATAATAAATAAAAAAGATTATACCTTTATCTCTTGTAGTTTCAGAGAAGATTTTTGAAGTTCTTCCCTATAACTCTATGTAAAACTGATCCAACAAGGGGGCCTAAGCTCCCCATTAAAAAAAATTAACCCATGAACAAAGGCTTCTTATGAGAAAAAATAATAATAATAAAAAAAAAATAATAAAAAAAAATATAATAATAATAAAATATTAATAAAAATTAAAAAATAACTCTATTTAAAACTGATCCAACAAGGGCCCCTAAGCCTCTGAACCCATGAACCATGAGAACCTGCTTATGAGGGGAAAACAAGTAAAAAAAAAAAACACTTTTTTTTTTAATTCAATTTTTTCTTTTTTCTTTTTTTTTTAAAAATTGAACCCTTGAACCAAGGTTTCTCATGAAAAAAAGGAAATAATTAAAAAAAAAAAAGAAGAAGAAAATATGCCTGCTGTGAGATTTGAACCAACGACCTGAATAATTCAAGGGTCCATTTATCAATTTAAAGGCAATAACTCCGCGGCATTACTAGGACGATTCCAAAATAAATTTGCCGCGTCACATCCCACTATTGGGATAAACATTATAATCAAGTTTAATGAAAATCAAACAAGCGGTTATCAAGATATGGCTGTGGACGGACAGAATTAACCATTTTTTATCAATTAACGGGAAATAACTCCGGAGTTACCAGGACGATTTCTAAGTAAGTTGCCCACGTCACATCCCACTATTAGAATAAACATTATAATGAAGTTTAATGCAAATCAAACAAGAGGTTATCAAGATATGGCTGTAGACGGACAGAATTAAGTATTTTTTAGCCATTAAAGGGCAATAACTCTGGCGTTACTGGGGCGATTTCGGAAAAAAATAGCCGCGTTTCATCTCACTATCAGGATAAACATTATTACCAAGTGTAATAAAAATCCAACTTGTAGTTATGAAGATATGGCTCCGGACGGACGGAAGGACGGAAGGGCAGAAGAATGGACGGACAACGCCAAATTAATATTCCTCCGCCTTCGGCGGTGGATAATAAAGTTGGAATAAATCACACTATGTGTCTTTTCCGTATATGTTAAATGGAATAGTGTTATGATATTCCGTAATATGATTCAACTGTCTATAGTATTGCTTTCTGTCTGTACCTTTGACTTTCAATTCATTGCCTTACCGCTTCTGTACATAATGAAAAACACAGAGAATAATGTGTGCATCTGCTAGTTGGAGTCGGAAAAGAGAAAAATCTTCGTTGAGTAACCGGAACATTATACATGTTGTCGTCGAGATGCCGTGACACTTTCAAGGAGAAACTGTAACACACATTTATTTAAAACAGTCCTTTTACTTCCCGATGACAAGTATTATGTACTAAATATGACTTTCTAATAATTTTTGGTCTACATGTTTTGTTAAGCATAATGTATTAAAGTGCTACACGTTTTGATTTTTTTTAAGAACTCTTTCATTTTACAAATCGATGTAAACATGTTGCTAATACAGAAACCGTTTTCATTCAAAATCTGCGTTGGTAAACAGTCATCAACATCGTTGAAAATCAGTGACTCTTCGTGGCGCAACCGATACCTATATATTCATTGGAGGTAAAGCCGGAATCGGCGCAAATGGATTCTCGACGAAAACCAATCACAGTTGCGAAACAATAGTGGTATCAGTTGCGCCACGAATAGTCAATGATTCTCAACGATGTCTGTTTATCGACGTAGATTTTGAATGTAAATGGTAACTATCTTGTATTTTAGCTAGTTTTCATTGCCAAATATATTATTAGAGGATAATATATAAGTTAAAAAACTATGTTTCTCCCTGAAAGTGTCACGGCGTCTCGACGGCAACATTTTCAATGTACAGGTTACTCAACGATGAATTTTCTCTTTTCCGAGTTTAACTAGCAGATGCAAACATTCTTCTCTCCGGTTTACATCATGTATAGAAGCGGTTAGTCATTGTATTAAAAGTCACAGGAACAGCAAAAAACAAATATAGACAGTTGAATCAAATTACGGGATTAATCATATTTCATTTAACATATACGGAATCGATGCATAGTGTGATCCATACCAACTTTAAGAGTCTACGAGTTCACGAACTTTAAGAGTGTGAAATGTTCAGTGCCATAAAACTGAACTTTCTCAAAGAAGTTCAAAATAGTTGTGGACTTGAAACTAGATATGAATTAGAGTCTTGCGACTATGAATCATTCCTGGTGAAAGTTATTAGTGGCCGATGTGTGTCCTTGCTAAACAGAAGCTGTCCTAACATGTACATATTCACAAAAGTGGCATTTAATTATGTCACCAATTGTGTCTCAGTCATAGCCTAAAAAAAAGAAAAGAAACGTATGTGTTAATCTGTGGTTGTTGTTTTTTTTTGTGTTTTTTTTATTAGCAAATGAGCGTTACTAGCATTACGTTTGTATATGTATATGTATGCGTAAAAATCACCATTGATTTGTTTTGTCACTGACATGTATTATAATTAGTTTTCAATTCTCACTATGTTAATTATGTATATTGTATGTAATATGTGATTGTTTTCAAAATCTCCTGTAAGGAGGAAATAAAGATAATGAATGAATGAATGAATGAATCGATGCATAGTGTGATCCATACCAACTTTAAGAGTCTACGTGCATACACATACCTGCCTACTGTTCAGTATGAGAACTATTTAGAACTTAATCTGTATAGCGTGTTGCATTCCTTTGTAAACACCATTTGCTGATATCGCCGATTCCAATAGATGATATCACCAAATTATGTTATTAATAAAAGCCAATACGGCTTTCCATACATCAATTCATGCGACTTTGGTAGGATGGTCTAAGTACGCACTAGTGTCAAAGACGATTGTGACGCTACTAAATCTTCATATATCCGTCATACCCATCGTATTAGTTTAGTTTATTTATTTATTTTTGATATTCCGTATGTATGCTATTGTAGTGTAAATATCAGCATACTACACGTTTGTATTCACTCGTGTTCTCGTTAAAGGGACAAATAGCATAAAATGAAAAATTTGGAAATCGCCGAACACGATAAATACAAAAACAAATATTGCAGTCTCGGTTTGATTGAGATTGTTCATGAACGGTAGTGAAATATGCTTGCTACAGTTTATGCCCTCTAGTCCCGGGTTGAATATTAAAATAAGCCTTTCGAGTTATCATATTAATCCAGTATAATTTTGACTTTAAAACTACTTGTATATATTTAAATACAAAGTTGATTTTCAACTTTTCTTTGTCATTTTACCATAGGTTTGAATATAGTACCGATGAAATATAATCAACAATTAGTAATAAGCAAAAAAAAAATGCCTTAAACTATTCTTATAATTAATATTAATGATTAAACAAATGCAATTTGCAATGTAGAAAAACTAGTTTGACTAAACTCGATTGCCGTGTGTCGCTTTAAGGAGGACTCAACACTGTCATCTTCCATAGACGTACTAACATCTACTTCATTTATGCATATGGAAGATCCTTCCTCAAAAGAAACCTCCATCACACTCTCAAACCTACTAGCTATAGTAGTTACGATTCCCTCCATTAGGTCAATCCTCTATAATCTCCCCTGAAAGCTCACGGACCTAGAGACAAAAGGAAAACAGAATATAATTCTATTTTTTCTCAATTTAAGGCAATTTTTAATTTGAAAAATAGGTTTTTCTTTGCTTTAGCATACATCTGCAGTGTAAAAGACAGATGATACAGAAAATCCCATGTTGATATGAGGTTTCATTCAAATTTCAGAATTGTTTGACCGAAGCACCGCATATTCAGCTAGATAGTGTATGAATTTTGTATTTTCCATAGGGTTCACAAAACATGAGCGAGAAAAAATACCAACCTGGCTAACTTATGTATTTTATTGTTTTAAATTACTGGTCTTGGCTATACTGAAGATATTAAACCAACAACAATGTCTGCTGCCCTGCTTTGAAGCTCAGATGTTGGAAAAGGCTGTACAGTAACCCTATGGGAAAATTAATTGTGGTGTGAGACCATTATATAACGCTGTAGTTTTCGTAGAAAATCCGTGACGCTGTAAGGGAGAAACCGTGACATTAGAATTGCAATCGTCAGGATACCGTGACAGTTTTATACAATGACATTGTTATGTCGAATAACTACTTAATACCAGCAGGATTGACTTTTCGTTGCGCAGCAGTGACTGGTTTTCGTCGAGAATCCATTTCTTGGACTGTTTCCTTTTAAAATATTCAGACGGTCAATGCACCGTTTTAATTGAACGTCAGTATACATGTGCTATATCATTTATACAGTTACGATATTACTGAGCATAAGATTTTCCAAGTTCACTCTATCAAAATCATCGAACCGTAAAGACCGACTGCGGCTAAGGTGTGAAAAACGTGTTGCACGGACGCACTGCAGGAAAATTTAGACTTAAAAACCAAAAACAAGAAAAAGCAACAATATTATATATTTAACAACTTTGTTACCTTACCGTCGAAACTGGATATTCGTGTTACATTTACAAACAGTTTTACTTTTACGAACGTTTTTGCATTTTTAACTGTGCCACAGACTGTGTGGTTGAATGGTGAAATTATTAAAAATATGACCTGTCTTACGAAGGTGTGGCACACATATATATTATTTTTTTTAACTATATTGTATTAATGTTCACGAAATCGAAGTTTTAAAAATCAGCCTGGTTGTTAAACATATTGTATACCACAGCGTGTTGCAATTTCAAATCAGCATAAACGAAGTGAGATATGCGCCAATCAACAATAGAATCAATACAAACTTTAAACAGCTGATTTAATGGCAGACTTGCATGATACATATTTGCAACAACTGCACCTTTTAACATTGCACTTATTTATATACTAAAGGGAAAAAAACGCAACACGGGAATTTTTGCTATATAATTTATATACTGTACATTTAATTCCACGTACAATTCCAGAGAAATACCAAAATGTATTGCAAACGAAGGGTTGCTCCAGCTAGAGAAAGGACATCAAAGAGTAATCACAGTACACTTCGTAGCACGAAATTTATACATGTTGAATTTCCGCTTTGAAAATTTGAACGATTTCAGTACTGTATTTGATGTACAGAAATTGCAAAACATCCTATGTTAGCTCACTTGCTTGAGCCAAACGCATATTATATCAGTCATAATGAAACTTTGAAGGAATAATAAATCTATTTGGTGTGTTATATGCTGATTTAGTCTTTTTTCCTTAAGGAACGATCTAACGTAGTCATGTACTATTCGATTCAGCACAGCATATTATACATACACTCAAGAGATATGAAAACGCAACGGGGATTTCCGCTATATAGTGTATGTACAATATGCTGCTTTTAATCGAATGGTACATGGCTACGTCAGACCTTTCCTTTTGGAAAAAATACTAAAACAACAAATAATACAGTAAATAGTATTCCTTCAAAGTTTCATTATTGACACAGTACGCGTTTGGCTCAATTATGTGAGCAAATTTAGGATGCAACATTTTGTAAACTATTTACGTTAAATACAGTACTGAACTAGCTCAGCAAACGGAACTTCACCATTTATGAAGTTCTTGTTACAAGGTGTACTGTGATTAAAACGTCTACAACATCACAGTTGTGTCCTTTCTCTAATTAACTGCAACTTTTTTTTTACAAAACATCTTCGGATTTCTTTGAAATATTATGTGTAATTAAGTGTGCAGTAAATACAATATATAGCGGAAATTCCCGTGATGCGTTTTTAGAGTCGTTTAGTGTACAATATATAGACGAAATTTCCGAGTTGCGAGATTTTTTTCATTCAGTATGTTATATTGAAACACCAAGTGCCTCGAATGAAAGGAGACTTTATACATCTTCTTGAAATAGGTCATCCGACAGAAGTTGAAACTGATGAGACTTAAATATCCTGGTAAAATTGTCGGTCATAACATTATAAGAGGTTACCGAATGTAAGTAAGCAGATACTGAACATAACCAAACAAGTGTCTGATTGTTATTCAGTTAAATATATTTCAGTGAAATGTATACATGAAAACATGACAAAAGACCCGAATAAGTCTGCAGTAATACATTCGTGAGTTTGAAATTTTATTTATTATTTGTAACAATGCATTATTTAAATGTTCTGCTGATCACGTAACATTTACTCGCGCATCAGGTTTTCTATATAGTATGCCTTGCATAATACATATGATCAGTTTATCGCAGTAGGGAGCGCTCGACTATTGTGCGCTCGAACCCACGGGTTTTAGGTTTTAGTGTGGGTTACGAGTTCAATCCAACGAAATGGTATTTATTTTTGTATCGCTTTTATTTAGAAAATATTCAATAATTATAGATTCTTTATTTCCTTCAATGTACAGGAGGGCATATATATATATAAAATTATAGCATATAATACAATTTCAAAATTTAACATCAACAAAAGTCAACATATATGTATACATATATTTATATAGTTTAAATTAGTATAACATATATAAATGATAACGCATCAATCATAAACAATGATATAGAGTTTTAAAGAATAGTGTGAGCACTATTGAAAGTATTCCATTTCCTGTTGTTTAGTACTTAAAATCTCAATTATTTACAAACATACGGACGGACGGACGGACACGCAGACGGACGGACGGACGGGCGGGCGGGTTGGAGGCGGGCGGACGGGATGGACGGACGGACGGGCGGAGATAGATAGATAGATAGATAGAGAGAGAGAGAGAGAGAGAGAGAGAGAGAGAGAGAGAGAGATAGATAGATAGATTTTATTGATTTAAACTTTTACAGTTTCTCATCATTACAAGCATATACTGATTATAATCACATGACAAGTTACACATATTTCTACACACTCACTAATAGTTCAATTTTCAGTACATATACTCCCTAATTAATCATAGATCATATCAATCATACAAGTTAATCAATAACCCAAGGATATCAAAAAATAAAAAGGAAATATATACTATTCGCTTTATTCAACAATACAAAAGACTATTTGGTCCAGGAGTATACATTTTTACATAACATATTTACATATAGTCAATGGCAGGTTACAGTTTAGGATAATGAAATATTTAAATGTTTAACAAACAATACATATAGTTATGCATCATATCAATATAATGATAACAAGTTACACAATGAAAATTGATGATAAATTCTAAGCCCCACACATATGCGGCTAATTAATATTTGACAATATGGTGTGTAAAAGAAATATTGGAGAGCAGACATTAATTAATATGGTTAAGTTGGTTTCCAATTTTGAAACTATTAAAAATATATGTTGCCAGGTTCTTGATAATGTTTTCGTTTTCAGATGTTAACAATTCGGATGAATTTAGGAATATTTGGTCTTCGCTAGTTTATTATACACGATGCATTTTCTTTCATTTACAGGTATTCTTTGTTGCTTGTGCCAACGTCCTCTTTCAATTTGTAACCTATGTGAAGACATTCTAAGTCTTGATAGTACTGAGCGAAATCTACGTACTTTTATTATATCTAGGTATGCTTTATATGCAAACACATGACAAAAGCGAATATGTCTTAGTCCTAAACGAATCTGTTATTCGTTCGTTCCAGTTTTGTATAAAATTGTCAGTAAGCCTTTGCTTAAAGACAGATAAAAATAAATTTATGTTTCCTACTCCCTGAAAATACCACACATCATTAAGTCCTAGACTTTCAAGCAATGTTTTTACAGACGATGCCCAGTTGTGTTTATTTGGTTGAAGTTTAATTTCATTTAACATCATTCTGTACGTAGCTTTTACAATTGTAAATCCTCGCATTTTAATATTTTAAACCAGTATTTTATTATCGAGGCTAGTCTGTAGTTACGCAAACATGTTCTACCTAACTCACCATACACAAATTCATTTTGTGTTGCCTTTTTAACATCAAGTAAGTTTTTTCAAAAGATAAGATTTACGCGTTGAATAATATTAGCGTTTAGAAATCACCAGATTTCACTTCCATAATGTAGAACTGGTATTATGAGTTTATCAAACAGGTTTAAGACATGTTAAGGTGATATATCAGTAAATTTATATAAGTATTTGTTTAGTTTAAATACAGTTTTATCTACTGTGCCAGAAAACGAGCCACGAGAAGTAAAAACAATTCCCAAATAACAAAAACGGTCGACTATATCCACTTTGTTACCATTGTACATAAATTCTAGGTAGTATTCATGCTTTTCTAAATACCATAACTTTTGTTTTAGATGTGTTAGCCGTAAGCCTCTATTTCATGCAATAATCATATAAAATATTTAAACCATTTTGTAACCCTTCATTCGTTTCAGCAAACAATACAATATCATCTGCATATAAAAGCAGAAATAATTTTAAATAATCAACATCTATACCTTCATATACTCTCTGTGTAAAATGTTTTTCAATATCACTTAAATACATTGCAAATAAAAAAGGTGACAAACATTCTCCTTGCCTTACTCCTAAATAACTTGTAAACTCTTAAATCATTTCTGTATTTAACAATAGACATAATAGACTTATACATAGACCTAATGATATCTATAATTTTATCTCGTACACCCATTTGGTCAATTTATACCATAAAATACCTCTAACTACATAATCAAACGATTTGGTAAAATCTTCAAAGGCAGCATAAATCCGTTTCCCATTGTTCAAGTAATAGTATGTTTGATAAACCCATGTAGAATAAAAAATATTGTCAATCGTGCCCATATTCCTCCTAAATCCAGCCTGTGCTTCGATGTAAACATGGTAGTTTTCAGCCCATTCTATCAATCTGTTATTTAATATTCTTGTGAATAATTTTCCAAATGTGCTTAACAACGTAATTCCTCTATAGTTCTCTACATCATTTATATTGCCTTTCTTATGAAGTGGCACTATGTTTGATAAGCCCATGTAGAATAAAAAATAGTGTCAATCGTGCCAATATCGCGCCAGTCGGTCCACTTCTCTGGAAAGTAGCTTAGATTAAAAATCTTATTAAACAGTTTAAAAATGTAAGGCGTTATATATTCAATGCCATATTTGAAAAACTCCTTTATCATAAGATCTGGTCCTCTACTTTTACCGATGTTTAGCTGCTTACATGCTTATTTATTTCTGCAAAAGTAATTTCTGTATTTAGCTCTTCAAACATGACTGGTAACTCACCATTTAAATAACTATCATTAAACAGTAAACATCATCATCGGCTTGAAAAAATACATCATTCGGATCATTTATAGCTTTAAAATAGTTCGCAAATGTATCGACTGATAGATTGTTTTGGTTTATTAAACCCTTCAAGTATACTCCAGTATTCTTTGCATTATTGAGACGTGCCTTTTCTAACTTTTCTGTTTGTTTTTTTATCGTGTAAAAGCTTTTGCTGTCTAATAGCCTTTTTATATTCTGTTCTAGTGTGAGTTATGTTTGCCCGATTTATCTCCGTTCCATCTGATCTATACTCGGTAAAAAAATGTTTTGGACCATGGTATATAAAGTCATATAAAAATAAAACTAGTGGACAGAAATTAAGTATCTTTTTATAGTAACCAAGGTCTACCCTACCCGGTTAATTTGGTACCAGCAACATTAAATTTAAGATTTAATTTTAAAAAAATATCGCGAACACACAAAGGGTCTGTAAAAAAATATAGCAAAGTCCATAAAAAGTAATAGTTACGGACACATTCGAGTAACCAGTAAAAAGATTATTATTTTTTGGCAAACTTTCATTGTAAAGGATAATTATTGTTGGTAGTTGATCTATTGTGAATTATCAACTGAGATAATAAGGGTTATGGTCGAATGTCAAGGTTCAGCGATCATTGTACGGGTTCGAACACTGCCATGGTCCAAAACTTTTTTTACAGAGTATATATATATCCAATTGCTCATAAAACATATTACGTTTTATTTTGCACGTATTATCAAACCATTGCTGCTTTGGAGCAGCTATGAATTTTTCATAGCTTTTATTATTAATGTTTTGTTTAAATAAAGGATCACATACATTTGACACAATGTCATGAAACTCCTCTAAATGTTCATCTACATCCTCGACACTGATTATATCGGATGAATTATCTGTTATTATGTTTAGCTGTTCTTTAATATTATCTTGGTTTAAATCATTTACGTATGCTAACTGTTTTGTGTTAACCCATTTATATTTATGCTATTTTATTAACACATTTCGGTAACACATTTTTCATTGGAATAAAGTTTCCATTATATATAAAATAACAATTTATGTGAGGATGTACTTGAATATGTTTTAAGAATTAATATTTGGAATAGAACATCTGACAGTAAACGCCTCTGACAAATATGTACTTAAATTAAAAAGTTCTTTCTTTTTTGAAGATTGTAGCACTGTTATACATTTAAACATATTTAGCTTTTGTATGTAATATTTTCTGATATATTTCTTTCTAATATAATTATAAGCTGTAACATTAAAACAAAGTTATATTCGTTTTCAATTTCATTTGAATTACATATTTGACAAACTCTTTCATTTCTTTCAATCCTATGTCTTGCATAACGTCTCAATTCTTAAGCTATGTGAAGATAAACGTAATTTAGTAAAAACACTTCGTAATCTTTTTGTACATAAAATATCCAAAATTATCTTTAAAATGTCTATACAAACTTGATAATACTTTATTTTCTTGTAGATCAGTGTTCCATTTTTTAATAAAGCAATCCACCAACCTCTGTCTAAAGCCAGATACAAAATCAAGGGAAGGAACGTACGTCACGGACACCTGCATTTCTGATAGCACGTACACGTGCCAACGCTCGATTCGCTGAGTAAAACCTTCATTTTTTGTATGAATTCGATGATATTTGTAAAATTGAACTAGTGCAGAGAAGATAGCTTGCTCTCAATTATATGTAAACGCATGTGACTTTCCAAAATCATTTACGGTTAAATCCTGAAAACTCGACAAAGGCAATTTGAATCTCTGATAGTGCGTACACACAAATACTTGACATTTGAAAACTTGTTAAATTTGGTCTTATTTCAACTTTTCTAAGTGAAAAGAAGCTGAGCCGGAGATTTGTTTCTCCAGGCCGTTTTAGATATGCTATGTTCCATGTCATTATTTCCTTGTTTGAAAACGTTCAGACGGAATATTAGACATGATAGCGCGTACGAAGTGAGAGTTTGAGAGATAGCACGTACACACAACATGAATAATTGAGAAAATGATGGATAGCGCGTACATAAAATTGCATGTGATTGGGTAGGTACATTCTGACATTTCTCAAATGATGCCTGTAAATCAAATGTGTGTTAATAGGGTACAAATGTACATGTCAGAGGCAGTCCCCAGTCTGTTCAACTTCCCCAATAAAGTTATAGTCTGGCACAAAAAAAAACGGAAAAGGATTCATTTGGCGTAAAGGTGCGCAAAACAGATGGACTCGGAACAAAAAAAACGAAATTTTTATCTGATTCTACAGGCTCGCATCTGCCTCTTCTGGCTTCACCCGCGACAACTTGCGAAGTGTTTTTAAATCCAGACATAAATCTTTCCCTCCAAATAACTGCCAACCGAGCTTCCAAAAGTTCTTGCTTTCTTCACTATATCTCATAGAATATATCGTCTCCTCACCATACCACGCAACAACTTCAGTCCACGACAAGAATGCACTATCTTTTACTGGCTGGACACCCTGATGTATTTGCCGGAAAAAATCTAGAAATTCTTCTTTGGCGAGTTTTTTTTAATGACGTCCGGTGCCAACTCCATCATTTCTCGAATGTCTTCTTTAAGTCCATCATCATCTTCCTAATTTGCAGAAATTTCAACCGGTCTCAAATCATTTAATGTTTCGCCCTCATAAATGAACCCAGCAAGATCACTCGGGTCATTATTATCTCCAAGCGTCACATTGTCCTGGTGCGTCTTGTTTAGAGGGAGACCAGGTGATTTCGTCGCAATATAATATGGACCTGAAACACACAAACAAGTCTTAGTGTCCAATTTAGACAGAATAGCAAATATGAAATAGTCGTTCGGATGCGAGAAATTAAATCACTCGTGCTAACGCACTCGTGATTTAATTACTACGCATCCGAACTCCTAACTGTATTTTATTCACCGATAAAACACAGGTACTTATTTATTATTTCTTAATTAAAAGCAATAAAACCGCTGAATTGTATCAATGCAGATGCCATAACTTTACTGTCGTCATCAATTTAAAAATGTATATGAACAATTTGTTTTATTTTTTTTCAAATAAACTTTGCATTTTACAATACCTTCACGTGCTTCCGTCTCGAAAGCCAACCGCTTGGTGACTGGAGATTGTGTTAAATTTGCACTATGTCTTCGTTTAACCGACTTCAGTGAATCGTTTGGTGACTTGTGAAGTTTTGGTGAGATTCCAGAACATGTAAATGTACTGCTGGCCAGAATAAGGTTTTTCACTGGAATTGTTCGTAAATTGTTATTAATGGATTTCCTCAATTCTCTCTTTTCTCGTTCTTTTTTTCTGTTTAAAGTTAGGTTAGATTTTTTTCTTCTCATGGTGAATATCTAAAAATATAAAACATTTTATTTTATATGAACTAATTATTTGCATTAAATTAACATTAAATTAACGAACTTACTAACGTTTACCCCATGTTCTGCTTTTATAGGTTTGTGTGTACGTGCTACCAGTTTAAATGAGCCTTTCTCTTGTGTGTACGTGCTATCTCTCAAATTCTCACTTCGTACGCGCTATCATGTCTAATTTTCCCTCTTAACGTCTTCAGAAAAGGCAATAATGACATGGAACATTGCATATCTAAAACGGCTTGGAGTAGCAAATCTCCGGCTCAGCTTCTTTTCACTTAGAAAAGTTGAAATAAGACGAAATGTAACAAGTTTTCAAATGTAAAGTGTTTGTGTGTACGCACTATCAGAATTCAAATTGACTTTGTCGCGTTTTCAGGACTTAACCGTAAATGCTTTTGGAAAGTCACATGCGTTTACATATAATTGAGAGCAGGCTTCCTTCTCTGCGCTAGTTTAATTTTACAAATATCATTGAATTCATACAAAAAAAGAAGGTTTTTCTCAACGAATCGAGCGTTGGCACGTGTACGCGCTATCGGAATTGCAGGTGTCCGTGACATACGTTCCTACCCTTGAAAATGTTGATGGTTCACCATTAAAGGATCATACCATACATACATAAAGAAATCAGTAATAAGCAGATAGTTTACCAATTGTTTAAATCGCTTTCACAATCAGATTAATGAAGATTTATATATAGATGATAAAACTATATTTTCTGTTTTAACTAATTTCAACCAATAATAAATATTCTAGTGTGTCTTGTGATAAATAATGGATAACGCCTCCATTCACCGTAAACTACAGCATTACTCGTTGTCAGTTTTACTCCTAGAATGTTTTTAACAAAACTTGAGATGAATTCTGTCTATCTCCTTCGATTTTGTAAAACCCAAAACTTCACAGCCGTAAATGAGTACTGATGAAACAAAAGCATCAAATAATTGAAGGGATGTTTTAGGTTGTAGTTCAGTTTTACTTATGCTTGCAGTTAAAAGATTCATAGTGTTTAATCCGTTGCCGCACATAGCCTGTTGATTTAACGACCCCGTGTAGTTAAATACAACTCCAATATAATTAAAATCATCAGAAACTTCTAATAATGCACCGTTATAAGAAAACAATTTCTCAACGGTTACTCTACCCCTTTTACGACAAAATGTAACCTTTGTTTTTTCGATATTTACTACCATAATATATATATTCATATAGACGATTTAAGCTCATTTGCAGATCTTGCGGAGTATTACCTATTAACACCATATCATCAGCTAAAAGCAGTAACATTCAAGAAATATCATCTAATGATAAACCACTATCTATTCTATTTTGAAAATATAACTCTAAATCTTCAATAAACAGTGCAAACATAATCGAAGACATTATCTTCCCTTGCTTCAAACCAACTGAAATCTCGAAAAAAAAAAAACGAGAAAGAACCGCAGTATTTATTGCATGATTTGACAGTGTTATACACAGAACGAATTATTCTTAGCATTTTCCCGTTAAGGAGATATTTCCCATGCTACTAAAGCTTGGGACTCTTGTTTATTTACTGACTGCATGCTCCATGACCGATCAACTCGGTATTAAATTGAGGCATGCTTGTAGTTTTATTCTTTTCTGCTTGTGTTACATTGCTATATTAGATATTGACTTGGGTAAGAAAAGCTAAACACAACTTTGTAATTTAGAAAAGCCTATTCATAATTTAGCTAGTTTAAAAACAAAACTTGTTTGATATTCCTTTATTGTTTCTAGAACAAGAATAATAGTCAAGCATTAAATGAACAAATTTATGTTGTGTGTTTATATGTTACTGCACACAAAAAGGCTTTATTTGGGTGGGTTTCATAATCTGAATCAAAATTGAATATCACAATGTTCTCATGAAATTGCATGGCTAACGGTGATTTACAGTTATCTATAAAAATTCTCCCCCCACACCCCGCCCAACCCCCCCCCCCCCCCCCCTCCCCCTACCCCCACAACTTTCTGTTGTGTGTTTATATGTTACTGCACACAAAAAGACTTTATTTGGGTGGGTCTAATAATCTCACAATGTTCTCATGAAATTGCATGGCTAACGGTGATTTACAGTTATCTATAAAACTTCTCCCCCCACCCCACCCCATCCGACCCCCCAACCCCCCCCCCCCACCACGCCCCACAACTTTCTGTTGTGTGTTTATATATTAATGCACACAAAAATGCTTTATTTGGGAGGGTCTCATAATCTGAATCAAAATTGAATATCACAATGTTCTCATTCATGGCTAACGGTGATTTACAGTTATCTATAGAAATTCTTCACACACCCCTCCCCCCCCCCCAAAACACACACACACACACACACCCCACACCCACCCCCACCCCCTCCCACCCCACAGACCCCCCAAATAGAATAGGCTCAAAATATGTCCTTATACCAAACTTATTTTACTTAAACCACATTGCGCTCCAATAAATAGAATCAAACTCCCTTTTAAGGTCTAATAAAGTCGTTTTTTATTGTTTAGAATTTTTCAATTATACTATGAAGCGCGAAAATTGCATCTACCGTTGCTCTGCCTTCATAATGCCAAATTGTGCGTCCGATACAGTATTATTAATCTTACACCATTTGTTAATCCGGGTGTTCAAAATAGAGAATTCGATGGTTGAACTTGCCACTACCGTTGGTGAGATTTTGGCTAGACTTTGAGAGATTGTATGTACAATAGACATATTGGCATGTTAATTAAAAGTTTAAAATTTTAAAATGTCTTTTGACTTATGAGAAACATCACGTGATGGTAACAAGACTGTGTAACTAAACTGTTGTGTTATGCTGTAATTGGCGAAATTTATACTTTCGTTATTTTAAAATAATATTGATTGTTATCTTTTGGTTAATTTAACGTGTCTGTTATTTATTTATCTTGTCCCCAACTCATCCCCTCCACCCCCTATCGTAAAATGTAGAATTTACGATTGCTCTTTGATTTTATTTACTGTGAAGTGTTTTATGTATTGTTAATTCATTGTTATCTATTATCTAGAATCATCAAATTCAATTTGCTGTTATCTTGTTATGAGACCCTTACCCAAACTCCATCCCTACAACATAACGTCAAGCAAACGTTGACTTTTATGTGCGTGAAAAGCGGGCGAATAGATTTGGCCAGTTGGCGCTTAATTTTATTCCACCCAGACCGATATTTGCCAATAAAAGTAAATATACTAAAGTGAAAAAGAAACGCAACTCGGAAATTTCCGCTATATAATTAAAAAAAACACGAAGAATGGGCCTGGAACCTTCTCATCTGCAGAACTGTAGAATTGCTTCAAATTATGTTGTAAAAACTCCATGTTTTGCTGGAGCGACGACCAATGTTTTCTGCCATCCCTCAAGCAGCACCTAAAACAATACAGGGGTGCTGATGATGCATTCATCAAAGGAAATGTCACCGACCATGCTACACATTCTTAATTATGGCTTAACCTGAAGAACATTTACAAGGAATTGTAGCATGGTAACATTCCGTTGATGAATGCAAAGCATTAAATCGTTTAATTTAGGATTAACTTATGGGAGTGGCTATACCGTACTACAACTAACAACTACCAGATAGAGAAATTTAGAGTACGGACGTCGCTCTGACGTCGCAGTGTTACTAAGTACACATGCTACAAAAAAGATAGAGTATGTTTCAGCTCGTTGGTTATTTAAACACCTCGATGGGCTACATCCATCTCGGTGTTTAAATAAACCAACTCGCCGAGACCAGACTCTATCTATTACATATTCTAACTTTAAGCATTTGTATTTCGGCCATTTTGAAATGTGCTAAAATAGTAACAGAGGAGTGGGGTGAGATTGTGGTGGTTATTTATTATATTATAGAAGAGCTTTAACCTAAATCGAAAGTAAAATAAAACATTTCTATGTA
Organism: Cyrtodaria siliqua; assembly: GCA_037043455.1. Taxonomy (NCBI): domain Eukaryota; kingdom Metazoa; phylum Mollusca; class Bivalvia; order Adapedonta; family Hiatellidae; genus Cyrtodaria; species Cyrtodaria siliqua. Next base: position 5,259 of record JAWPHD010020622.1, on the reverse strand, counting down.
AATTCGGGTAAGCCACATTTTGCAATGTGCCGAAAACATTTAACATGTGGTCGGGGGACATTTAATATATTATAGAGGAGCCTAAATCGAAGCCAAAATAAAATAAAACAGTTCTGTGCGAAAGTTCCTTGGGATAAGCCATAATTAACAATATATTGCTGTCTTTAAGCATTTGAATGGCGGCCATTTTGAGATATGCTAAAAGTAGTAACAGAGTGATCTGTGACCTTGGGGAACGAATTGACACTACGGACTTTATCGTGGGGATTGAGGTAGGCAGTATACACCATAATCACGGTGTAAGACTGACAACACAGAAATATTTACTCTTTTTTAAATAACTGGATAAAGATTGATGTTATCTGTTAAGAAAAATAGATACAAAATTCATTTGATAGTGTATCTCGGCATCCCCTTCCCCACCAACCCTATCCAACATCAGGCACCATAGTTATGATGTAACAATAAACAAACTAACAACGAAGAAATATTTACATTTGCCCCACTCTCGCTCCTCCCCCACTCTCTCCACCCACCCCAGCCCCAGATTTTTTTTAGATGAGGATTGGTTATTTTTGAAGAAAAATACCAAACCAAAAACAACATTTGAGAGTGCACCCTCCCGCCCCCCATCCCACCCCATCCTTCTACTCACCAACTCCCTTACCTCCATGCGAGGCGAGCCCATAACCCAATATGGTTTGTACTATGAATAAGAAATGCAAAAATATATGTTCAGTATATATAACAATATATTGGATGTCTATAGTGCACCTTACCGTCCCCCTTACCACAACCCTCTTGATGATTGATGGGTGGGGAGTTGGAACTTAGGTGGGCATTATGCACCATAGTTATAGGTGTAAGAATCAATAAACGAAAGAATGCAGAAATATGAAAATAAATAAATAACCGGGTTTTGGGTTGTGTGGGCGGGGTGGGGGTATACCCCAGTATAAATGAAATAAAAATAAGAACAGTAAATCATATGGTCAGGAACAAAGATTGGATGTTTACTTAAACCAAAAATTATTGAATATTTCTTAGGCTATGTTAAGCTCGTAGGGAGCCCGTGATTCATTTGCACCTAAATTAAGTATGCACCCATCTAGATAATGACATAAGGAATCCAACCCAAAATTTGGTTTAGCTCACTCAAATTCAGTACTATAGATATATACAACAATTTACATGCAAAACCTTGATCTGAGTTTATTACACATTTTATGGCCGATCACAATTTTGGTTCCATGGAAGCCCAGAATATATAGCAGACACAATTACTATTACATAGATGTTACTCTGCAATTGATACAAGTTGTTGATATGTCTAAGTAAACATGGTATGTTTAATTATTACTATTACTAGATCATATGTAGATTCTGAATATTTTGCTTTGTATACTTATATGGGTAACCCTTTAACAACGCTTTATTATTGCATTACGTTACTTTTATATGTATCTTTGATATTTTGAAACCACTGTAAAAACTATGACTAATAAAATATCTAAAAAAAAAATATAATATTAAAAAAAAAAATAAAAAAATAATGTGACAGACCCTCTAGATAATACTATAAAGAAACCCATATCCAAATTTGGTGGAGCTAGGACAAGAAATGCTAGTGATATAGATCTGTCAACGTGTATGGCAAGCCAATTGTCCAATAATTACGTGAATAAACTAGGTTTTTCGAACGTAAAAGCATGTTGAACTATACTTTCGAGCGAAAACATAGGATAACGTCCGTAAACCATAGTTCACGCTCGTAAACGTAGGTTCACGCTCGTAAACCCAAGTTCACGGTGGTAAACATAGGTTCACGTTCGTAAACCCCGGTTCACGCTCGTAAACGTAGGATAACGACCGAAATTTATAGTTCAATCGAGAAACCTTGTTTATCGAACGTAAACCATGGTCTACGGTCGATATACTAGGATTATCAAATCAACTATGAATTTCGAACGTGAACCTATGTTTAGTTTAAAAATATTTATCACTCATCTCGATTGTCGAAAACAAGTTATTGCAACTTACGATGGCTGCCTGGGTAGAACCAGTACTATGCAATGTGGATTAATTATCTTGCTCAAGGGATAAATAACGTGGAGCCGCGTCGAGGATCGAACCCACCGACCTCTCGATCTGGAGATCGGAGCTCTAACCACTGGAACACGCACTCCATTAACCTATGTTTACGACCGTGAACCATAGTTTACGGACGAAAACCTATGTTTATAACCGTGAACTATAATTTACGCTCGTAAACTATGGTTCACAGCTCGTAAACATAGGTGTACGTTCGTAAAAGCGGGTTTATCGACTTGTAACTATGCTTTCGGACCGGTATCTGTGATTTACGAGCATAGCCAATCACGACCGTGAATCATAGTTTACGAACGTGAACCCAGGTTTACGACCGTGAACCATAGTTTACGGACGTGAACCTATGTTTACGAGCGTGACCCATAGTTTACGAACGTGAACCTAGGTTTACGTTCGATAAACTAGGTTTCTCGAACAAATCTATGATTTTCGGTCGTTATCCTAATGTTCACGAGCGTGAACCTATGTTCACGGTCGTAAACCCATGTTCACGGTCGTAATCATAGGTTCACGTTTCGTTAACTATGGTTCACGCTCGGTCAACCCAGATTCACCGCCCGTAAACATAGGTTAACGCTCGTGAACTTAGGATAACGACCGAAATTGTTAGTTCAATCGAGAAACCTAGTTTATCGAACGTAAACCTGGGTTCACGAGCAGTAAACTATGGTTTGCGCCCGTTATCCCATGTTTTCGCTCGAAATATAGGTTATTATTCGGTAAACCTGGTTTTACGTTCGAACAACCTAGTTTATCGATCGTTATCCTAGTTCTTTCGACCGTGAACCTTATTGGACAATTGGCTTGCCATAAACGTGATATAGATCTGGTCAACAAAGCAGATCCAGCTGAGTGTGAAAATGTCATTATTACATGTATAGCAAACCCTTCTATAATGAATGGAGGTTTTAAATTATCAATGCAAGTGGATAAAACAGTTAAACTTTCAAATAGCATTTAAAAAAGAATCGGCCATATATGCAATAAAAAGAAAGTAAAAAAAGAAGAATGTTTCTACCTACCTACCTAACCATCTGAAAAAAAAACGAAGGTGGTGTTTTGAGGCAAACTAAGATGTGTTTACGTTTGGCCTAAACTGATATCCTATTTGGACTTTAAGTTGAAGGAAGCGTAGACCCAACATAGACAAATACGCGCCAATTAAAAACTCGATTAATCAATGTTCCGATCGTTTTCAGATCAATCTGTATAACGGAAACACGTAGATCAATTCTTATCAAATCACACACGATAAGGACGGATGGCAGATAACGTCGTATCAGCGAATTTTATCACAGTATAACTTTAGATTACAGTATAATTTAGACCACACTATACTTTAGATCACAGTATACTTTAGGACCATTGAACTTTCATTGTAAAAGATACGTGTTTAAATGAAGCTTATGAAGTGTCAGATTAATATTATTAATCCGGAGCAAGAACTAAGGACCACTGCTTATCCAAGCAGATGGGTATTCAAGTTCATTTTGTCATTTTTGTCATATTCATCATCACCTCATATTGTTTTAGGTGCTGCATTGAGTGATGGAGGCAGAAGAACAATGGTCGTCGCTCCAGCAAAACATTGAGTTTGTACAACATAATTTTGAAGCAACCTCTGCAGTTCTCTGCAGATGTCCACTCTGCATTTTTTAATTCCCGAGTTGCGTTTCTTTGTTCAGCTTTAGTATATTTACCTTTATATATTCTGCCAATTGTTGTTTTAAAAGCTCTCTCTTTTTATTTGGTTGGATGCGGTTCCTACGAACGTTACCTGAACTCTGGGTTCACGAGCGTGAACCATAGTCTACGCAACGTAACGACCGAAAATCGTATATTTGTTCGAGAAACCTAGTTTATCGAACGTAAACCTAGGTTCACGTTCGTAAACTATGGTTCACGCTCGTAAACCAAAGTTCTCGGTCGTAAACAATAGGTTCACGTTCGTAAACTATGGTTCACACGCTCTGTAAACATAGGTTCGCGTCTCGTAAACTATGGTTCACGGTCGTAAACCTAGGTTCACTGCTGTGTAAACTATAGTGTCCACGTTCGTAAACTATGGTTCACAGGTCGTTGATTGGCTATGCTCGTAAATCACAGATACCGGTCCGAAAGCATAGTTACAAGACGATAAACCCGGGATTGACGAAACGTGAACCTATGTTTACGAGCGGTGAACCATAGTTTACGAGCGTAAACTATAGTTTTCACGGTGTTAATCATAAGGTTTACGTCCCGTAAACTATGGTTCACAGCTCGTAACATAGGTTCACGTTCGTAAACTATGGTTCACTGTCGTAAACATAGGTTCATCGGTCGTAAACATAGGTTCAACGGTCCGTGAACGCCCGAATTTGATAATCCTAGTATATTCGACCGTAAATCATGGTTTACGTTTGATAAACTAAGGTTTGTCGATTGAACTATGAATTTCGGTCGATATCCTATGTTTACGAGCGAGTGAACAGCGGGGTTCACGAGCGTGATACGTAATTATTGGACAATTGGCTTGCCATACACGTTGACAGATCTATATCACTAGCATTTCTTGTCCTAGCTCCACCAAATTTAGGTTTGGGTTTCTTTATAGTATTATCTAGAGGGTCGGTACACATTATTATTATTATTGGGTTTTTTTCTTTTATTTTTTTAATATTATATTTTTGTTTTAGATATTTTATTGGTCATTAGTTTACACAGTGGTTTCAAAATATCAAAGATACATATAAATGTAAACGCAATGCATTAATAAAGCGTTTGTTAAAGGGTTACACCCAAATAAGTACACAAAGAAGTATATGCAGAATCTACACATGATCTAGTAATAGTTAATAATTAAACGTACCATGTTTACTTAGACATATCAACAACTTGTATCAAGTTGCAAGAGTAACATCTATGTATAGTATAATTGTGTCTGACTATATATTCTGGGCTTCCATGGAACCAAAATTGTTGATCGCCATAAAATGTGTAATAAAACTCAGATCAAGGTTTTGCATGTAATTTGTTGTATATATCTATAGCATTGATTTGCGTGAGCTAAACCAAATTTTGTGGGTTGGGATTTCTTATATCAATTATCTAGATGGGTGCATACTTATTTAGGTGCAAATGAATCACGCGGGCATCCTACGAGCTTAA
>JAWPHD010020621.1:0-31110 GCA_037043455.1 Cyrtodaria siliqua | reverse complement strand
TACCGCCTTTAACCATTAACTACTACAAAGTTATACCGCCTTTAACCACTAACTACTACACAGCTATACCGCCTTTAACAACTAACTACTACAAAGGTATACCGCCTTTAACCACTAACTACTACACAGCTATACCGCCTTTAAACACTTACTACTACACAGCTATACAGCTTTTAACCACTAACTACTACACAGCTTTACCGCCTTTAACAACTAACTAATACACAGCTATACCGTCTTTAACCATTAACTACTACAAAGTTATACCGCCTTTAACCATTAACTACTACAAAGTTATACCGTCTTTAACCACTAACTACTACACAGCTATACCGCCTTTAACCACTAACTACTACAAAATTATACCGCCTTTAACCACTAACTACTACACAGCTATACCGCCTTTAAACACTAACTACTACACAGCTATACCGCCTTTAACCACTAAATACTACACAGCTATACCGCCTTTAACCACTAACTACTACACAGCTATACCGCCTTTAACCACTAACTACTACACAGCTTTACCGCCTTTAACCACTAACTACTATACAGCTATACCGCCTTTAACCACTACACAGCTATTCCGCCTTTAAACACTTACTACTACACTTCTATACCGCCTTTAACCACTAACTACTACACAGCTATACCGCCTTTAACCACTTACTACTACACAGCTATACCGCCTTTAACCACTTACTATTACGCAGCTATACCGCCTTTAACTACTAACTACTACACAGCTATACCGTCTTTAACCATTAACTACTACAAAGTTATACCGCCTTTAACCATTAACTACTACAAAGTTATACCGCCTTTAACCACTAACTACTACACAGATATACCGCCTTTAACCACTAACTACTACAAAGTTATACCGCCTTTAACTACTAACTACTACACAGCTATACCGCCTTTAAACACTTAATACTACACAGCTATACCGCCTTTAACCACTAAATACTACACAGCGATACCGCCTTTAACCATTAACTACTCTACACAGCTATACCGCCTTTAACCGCTAACTACTACACAGCTTAACCGCCTGTAACCACTTACTACTATACAGCTATACCGCCTTTAACTACTACACAGCTATACCGCCTTTAACCACTAACTACTAAACAGCTTTACCGCCTGTAACCACTTACTACTACACAGCTATACCGTCTTTAACCACTAACTACTACACAGCTATACTGCCTTTAAACACTTACTACTACACAGCTATACCGCTTTTAACCACTAACTACTACACAGCTTTACCGCCTTTAACAACTAACTACTACACAGCTATACCGTCTTTAACCATTAACTACTACAAAGTTATACCGCCTTCAACCATTAACTACTACAAAGTTATACCGCCTTTAACCACTAACTACTACACAGCTATACCGCCTTTAACCACTAACTACTACAAAGTTATACCGCCTTTAACTACTAACAACTACACAGCTATACCGCCTTTAAACACTTAATACTACACAGCTATACCGCCTTTAACCACTAAATACTACACAGCGATACCGCCTTTAACCATTAACTACTCTACACAGTTAAACCGCCTTTAACCACTAACTACTACACAGCTTAACCGCCTGTAACCACTTACTACTATACAGCTATACCGCCTTTAACCACTACACAGCTATTCCGCCTTTAAACAGTTACTACTACACATCTATACCGCTTTTAACCACTAACTACTACACAGCTATACCGCCTTTAAACGCTTACTACTACACAGCTATACCGCTTTTAACCACTAACTACTACACAGCTTTACCGCCTTTAACAACTAACTACTACACAGCTATACCGTCTTTAACCATTAACTACTACAAAGTTATACCGCCTTTAACCATTAACTACTACAAAGTTATACCGCCTTTACCACTAACTACTACACAGCTATACCGCCTTTAACAACTAACTACTACAAAGGTATACCGTCTTTAACCATTTACTACTACAAAGTTATACCGCCTTTAACCATTAACTACTACAAAGTTATACCGCCTTTACCACTAACTACTACACAGCTATACCGCCTTTAACAACTAACTACTACAAAGGTATACCGCCTTTAACCACTAACTACTACACAGCTATACCGCCTTTAAACACTTACTACTACACAGCTATACAGTTTTTAACCACTAACTACTACACAGCTTTACCGCCTTTAACAACTAACTACTACACAGCTATACCGTCTTTAACCATTAACTACTACAAAGTTATACCGCCTTTAACCATTAACTACTACAAAGTTATACCGCCTTTAACCACTAACTACTACACAGCTATACCGCCTTTAACCACTAACTACTACAAAATTATACCGCCTTTAACCACTAACTACTACACAGCTATACCGCCTTTAAACACTAACTACTACACAGCTATACCGCCTTTAACCACTAAATACTACACAGCTATACCGCCTTTAACCGCTAACTACTACACAGCTATACTGCCTTTAACCACTAACTACTACACAGCTTTACCGCCTGTAAACACTTACTACTATACAGCTATACCGCCTTTAACCACTACACAGCTATTCCGCCTTTAAACACTTACACTACACATCTATACCGCCTTTAACCACTAACTACTACACAGCTATACCGCCTTTAACCACTTACTACTACACAGCTATACCGCCTTTAACCACTTACTATAACGCAGCTATACCGCCTTTAACTACTAACTACTACACAGCTATACCGCCTTTAACTACTAACTACTACACAGCTATACCGCCTTTAACTACTTACTACTACACAGCGATATCGCCTTTAACCACTAACTACTACACAGCTATACCGCCTTTAACCACTTACTACTACACAGCTATACCGCCTTTAACTACTTACTATTACGCAGCTATACCGCCTTTAACTACTAACTACTACACAGCTATACCGCCTTTAACTACTAACTACTACACAGCTATACCGCCTTTAACCACTAACTACTACACAGCTATACCGCCTTTAACCACTTACTACTACACAGCTTTACCGCCTTTAACCACTTACTATTACGCAGCTATACCGCCTTTAACTACTAACTACTACACAGCTATACCGCCTTTAACTACTAACTAATACACAGCTATACCGCCTTTAACTACTAACTACTACACAGCTATACCTACCAAGATGAAGCTGGCGACGTTGATATGCTGCTCCGTTGCTTCGTCCAGACTTAGTTCATGGTCTCCGAGAACCACTCGCAGTGTTTCCTCTCTGTAAAAGTCAGGGTGCTCATCATAGCCGTGTACATACCCATAAGATGACAAAGGAATCTAATACTTTCTATTTCCCTCTCCCTTTGAATACGACTTATTTCTTGTAGAGCATACATGTGAAACGATAACTTGGTACAATTATTTAAAGATTAAATGTATCACATTGGTGTATATGTTACTTATATTAAACGAAATAAAAATATCGAAATATAAAAAAAAAGATAAGGAGTTACGTTGTTCAAAAGATGAGTAGAGAGTTAATAGTATGCATGCTACCCGATTAATTCTTCGAAAATAGATTCGCCCTAAATGATTGACTGCTAGAGTTTGTTTAAAAACAAAGGCTCACCACCAACAAGAAACAAGAATTATCTGGGGAGGGAGAAGGGAGTGGGTGAGGGGTTGGACATACATATAAAATAAGAATAAATACGTTGAGAAAAGAACTGGGGACTATGCGTATTAAGAAAAATCAAGCCAATAGAATATAAATATATATAACAGGTGGTGAAAAAATCGTTCCTCAACCGGGACTCGAACCCAGGGTCTCTGGTTTACCGTACCAGGGCTCTAATCACTGAGCTATCGAGGACACACGGTTAGAATCGATATTTCACCATATACCTGTACCCGGTTACATACACCCTCACCAGATTGAAATTCGTCTCTAACTCCAGGCCGGCTGTCAGACTTATTTTCATACTGTTTCATGCTAACAACAGACACGGTCCTGGATCCCGGACGAGCCCCCAAATATAACAGGTGGTGAAAAAATCGTTCCTCAACCGGGACTCGAACCCAGGGTCTCTGGTTTACCGTACCAGGGCTCTAACCACTGAGCTATCGAGGACACACGGTTAGAATCGATATTTTTCCATATACCTGTACCCGGTTACATATAGAAAAGAAATAACACAGAGTTGACTTTTTAATAATAGTATAAATGAATAAATAAAACAAGTATATATTCACCCCATTCCATCGAGACAATGTGCTGCCGTAAGCACCCACTGGTCGTCGATCAAACTCCCGCCACAGAAATGGTACCACGCACCACGGTAGAGTTGAAGCGACACCTGCCATGGCCATTCGCTCTTCTCCGCGCTGGATCCACCCACAATACGAGCATTCTTGATATCTGGACGGCCCCCTACAAGGATAAGGTTGTCCGCGACAGATCGGATGATGGTGGACGGTTCCTGCGGCATTGCTGCGGTTGTAGAATAAAAGCATAATACAATTATATAACACTTGGCAACCGCGCTATTCTCTTTCTATCGAATATATTGCGATAGTTCATTAACGTACCTGAGGGATAGACTCCGATACAATGAACCACCCGGTTAAATATGACAATGCATAACGCAATGTCAAAATCTTGTTCTATCAAGATTGCCGACAGTAACTATAACTCAGTGTCAAACATGCTCTACCAAAATCACCATCAGTAACTATAATTCAGCGCCGGACATGCCCTAGCATGATTGCCGACAGTAAGTATAATGCAACATCAAAAACATGTCCTACACTTGATTGCCGACAGAAATTATAAGTCAGCATGAGAAACATGCCCTTCACAAAGATTGCCGACAGTAAGTATAATAAAGCATCAGCAACTCGCTCTCCCAAGTTTGCCGACAATATGTATAATAATGCAACGTCAAAAGATTGCCGACAGTAACTCTAACGCAACGTCAAAACAATGCTCTACCAAGATTTCCGACGGTAACAACTATAAATCAATGTCCAAGACATTTATTTATCAAGAGTGCTGACAGTAACTATAATGCAACGTCAAAAGTATGCGCAATCAAGATTACCGACTGCCGACGCCGACGGTAACTATAATTCAACGTCACAGACTTGTTCTACCAAGATTTCCGACAGTAACGGTGTCATTCCCTGCCATGGTTACCGACAGTAACTAGTAACTACAACGCAATATCTAAGTAAAAACTCACCCGACACAGAAGCCACAATCAAAACTGCTAAAACACCCAGCATCTTTAAGTCGAAACAAATGTGTACCTTCGCCTAAGCTTGCCGGAGGTGTGTTGCAAGTAGCAAGAGTCGAATTTCTTTTATACAAACGGTGTTATCTAAACGCTTTAACTTGCCAGTCATTTAGACTCCAAATGTGAATAAAACTTGACTAAATGGCCAGAAACACGTCAGAGATGAAAATGTCAAGTTTATTAATTAAGTCCAACCATCCAACCATATGTATAATTCTCACGAACTACCATAAGTTCTATAAGTGTGTGAGTTTATGGAGGCTGTTGCTCGGGGTGATTTGGGAGAAGAAATAGAAGACTAGGCAACAGAAGTCACAAAATTCTTCTTTTAGAACGTCTAATTTCTGTTTATAATTTATAAGTATTACCATTATATTATGTATATGGCATGGCGTCATTATCCGTCATATTACTCTTGCGTGTTTTACCCTCAAACGGTTTCAGTTATGGTATAAGTTTTGCTTACGTCACACTAGAAACAGGATTGTGGACGAGTAATAACCATTTCAAACATCTTGTACTTGCCCTTGTACCTACTTTGAAATTATTTTATTTCGATGTTTTCAGATGACGATTTTTAAATGCAGACGACAAAAGTCATGGACACTTGCTCTGGGAAAGAAACGTTTACATCGAAAACAATCACTATTTAATTTGAAAGTCCAGTTAATTCTAGTACACCAGCGAAAACAACAAATAAAAGAAAACATATTCCAGGAAGTCCAGCCAAAAAAGTTAATAAATTGTCACGTAAGAATACATTATTTTCACCTATAAAAGCTTCGTGTTCTCGCAAAATATCAAAAAGATCATTACAATTTTCATTCGAAGATGTCGAATCTGAAACGGAAACGGAAAATGAGACATTTTTATACTCTATGGTTTCTTTTGATAGTGATAGCTCGGAGAAAGAAACACATACTCAGATGGAATGTAATGAAAGCATTTCAGAAAATGTCGTGAATGAGAATACATCTGTTTCGGATCTTTGGAATGATGTGTTACCAGTTTTGGAAGAGGGACACATTAAGGATGACTTCATTACGTTTCTGAAACTTATAAAATCCGGAAGATTTCCTCTTGATAATGTGGCATTAATGCTGTTCCTAGATGTCATAAAATGGTTCAATTCTGAAGATGTACGAAGTGTAAGATATAATAACAATACACTTAAGTTCTTTTTTGTTAGGGAAGAAGTTATTCGGTGGTCGTTTTCTCCGGTTTATGTCGGGTCCTAAAAATGAAACTGATTTCATACGTGGTAAAACATGTCTCAGTCCAATGAACTCAAAGATGAATTTTGCCTGCCCAAGTGAGTCTGTTTTATCAAATTACAATCCCCTGGAATATGATATCGCATTTGAATGTCGACCAGGGATCGTGAAACCAATGATTGACCTCGCCGCTAAAAACACTAACAGTTAAATGTCGTACGTGATTATGTTTGATGGTAAGAAAATTAAAAGGGGAGCTGATACCGATCTTCTCGGTTTTGAAGACGAACCCATAGCGGAAAAACGGGAAACATTCAACAAATCACCTTGGAGACCTGCTGCGGATATGGGTACGGTCTGGCACGAGAATCACACTGTCTCCTTCGGATTTTCAAGGGCCGACGGGGGGGTAAGTTGGAAATATTTGGTATAAATTTAAATAAATACATCACATTCAATTCATTTATTGCTAAAGCGAACATATATACCGGGTGTATCGCTTCGTAGAAACCTACGATTAATTCGAATGTCACGATATCATCAATCTCTTTCCATGATAAACACCACTCCAATACGTAAGTTTTAAGTAATACTTCTAAATGCATTGACTCTAGCTCCCTGTTTTGTCTCCAGCTCTCGTATGTTGTCTCTAGCTCTTATAAAAAAATCAGCATAACTCTCCGAATAATGACTTTTCCTGTGTATTTGTGGTGCTCATTTGTTTCTATCATCATATTGGACCATTATATGATGCTACAATATGTTTAATGTGTAGAACTCGGACTAAACTACACAAGAATGTCGAAATTTGCCATGTAAACAAGCTTACCGGTCACGGGAGAAAAGTTCTACAACAAAGGTAAGCCATTATATGGAACAAATCGTTGGTTTTACGGACGTTCCTGTCTTATACCCGGAGCATGACATTCTCAGATTTGTCAGTTCATGTCTTAAAACAATAAAAAAATAGCTAAAACATGGGTCATACTCACATTTTGAAAGCCATTTCTTGACGATGTCTCTAGCTCGGATGTTGCTTTGTCTCATTTTACGATTGCTCTTTTTCGAGCTGGAGACACTGTTTAGTAGGCGTGTATACCTACATAGTATTTATATCCATGCTTTACTTTACTTTTACTTTTACTTTCACCTTTACGTTTTTCTTTGCTGTGCTGTGCTATGCTGTGTTTTGCTTTGCTTTACTTTTATTTTTATTTTTTTACTTTCACGTTTACCATTTGCTTTGCTGTGCTGTGCTTTGCTTTGCTTTTTTTTCTTTTACTTTTACTTCTACTTTAACCTTTACCTTTTGCTTTGCTGTGCTGTGCTTTGCTTTACTTTTCTTTTACTTTTCTTTTTTTACTTTCACCTTTACCTTTACCTTTTGCTGTGCTGTGCTTTGCTGCGCTTTGCTTTACTTTTCTTTTCTTTTCCTTTCTTTTCTTTTCTTTTACTTTTACTTTTACTTTCACCTTTACCTTTTGCTTTGCTGTGCTGTGCTGTGCTTTGCTGTGCTTTGCTTTACGTTTCTTTTCTTTTACTTTTACTTTCACCTTTACCTTTTGCTGTACTGTGTGCTGTGCTTTGCTTTATTTTTCTTTTCTTTTTCTTTTCTTGTTCCACCTTTACCTTTCGCTGTGCTGTGCTTTTCTTTTCTTTTCTTTTACTTTTACATTGACCTTACCTTACTTTACCTTACCTTACCTTACCTTACCTTATCTTACCCCGTACCTTACCTTACCTTACCTACTTACTTACTTACGAGAGGCGATGAGGTTTTAGACGCAGCGTCTTTACTACCCCGGTGTCGGAGGCCCTGCACAACAATATAGTTATCCTAACTAAGCGGGTATTCAGTAAGAATTGAATTGATTTGAATGTTATAGTCGCACCAACAGCTAAGGTCATTTGGCGACTTTCCAGCTTCCATTGGTGGAGGAATGGCCCAGTTTCGCGTCGGCACCTGGGTAGAGTCACCGACGTTCCACAAGCCAGCTGGATAGCTTCCTCACATAAAGATTCCTAGGCCCATGTGGGATCGAACCCACAGCGGTGAGGGCCAAGTGATTACAAGTCAGAGACTCGAGCCACTCGGCCACGGACGCCCCGGGTACTCAGTAAAAGTGCAGACTCGAGCCACTCGGCCACGGACGCCCCGGGTGTTCAGTAAAAGTGCATGACCATTGATATAATGTAGAATGTTAGATTAACTACAGATTAACTGTATTTGTTAATCAAACATAAATAACAGAAAGTGAAGCAGGCATATAATGACCGGTCGTCCTTCGTCCGTTGGTCTGGCCGTACGGCCGTATTTTCAAATTACATTCAATTTCAGTTTTGGGATTTGTCTGGTTAAAGCCGTCTATAGAGTTTGTTATGTAATTAACTTATGTAAGTTATGTAATTGTATACCTCGTCGTCGGTGGGTCTAAAACGGTGCACATCTGTTGTAAAATGTGCTTGCTGATGTCGGTATAGGAACTTTAACAGCACGATGTAATACATAACACACATTGCAGATAACTACGGTGGCTGATTTCTGCCATGTCGTTTTGTCGTCTAGGAAACCCGCGAAGACGACAAGACGCCACGCGAAAAGACGACAAAACAGCATTTTGTCGACAAGATGACAAAACGACGGATTTGACGCGCAAAGACGACATTTGAAAGGCGCCAAGACGACAAATAAATGTGGCCCGTTGTCGTCTTTTGGCGCCCGCCAGAACGACAAAACGAAAACGTCTTGTCGTCTTTTCTCCTTCCGGTAGACATGCACACTGTAATTAATTAGAGCCAAAGCATTAAAACTCCCAAAAACTTCTACAGCAACCCATTACATGAAGTGAAGCAACTTTTCTATTGTCGACGTGCCGTAAAACCCCATGCATTCATTCATTCTATTGAAAGGAAAGCTACACGTAAACAGTATGGTGTTAAAACATATATTATTTCTCGGGTAGTATGAGCATCTGTGAAACATAGGAAGTGTGTTTTACTCCGTGCGTAGCCCCAGATAGCATGCATATGTTGGGCCAACATCAAACCAATATCATCACTTTCTTTGGCCCTGCATTGGTCTTTTACGCTGGGCCTATTTGATTCTGCTCATCGTTTCCACGTTGGCCCTACATGTTGGTTTATTGTTGGGCCAATGCCTTGTGATAATAATAAACAATTGGGCCAACATCAAGCCAACTGTGATTTGATGGAGGAAAATAGTTGGGCCAATATTATGAAACACTGTTGGCCCGATGTTGGTGTTTTATGTTGGGCCCATTTGATTCTGCTCATCGTTTCCACGTTGGCCCAACATGTTGGTTTAATGTTGAGCCAATGATTTGTGGCAATAATGTTAAGTTGGGCCAACATCAAACAAACTTTGGAAAACAGTTGGGCCAATATCATTTCCAGAGGTAGCTAAATAGCTTTTAAAATATGATTTGCATGTAGAAATACACAACTTTGCTCGGACATATTGGCTCTAATTAATTACAGTGTGCATGTCCACCGGAAGGCGAAAATACAAGACGGCATTTTGTTTTGGTGGGCGCCAAGATTTATTTGTCTGGCCAATACGAAATGACAGAAATCAGCCATTTTTCCCATCCGCATTCTTTTTTGTTTTTCATATTCCCATCCGCATTCTCACGCAGACGAAAGCAAAAACAGAAAGAGATATAATTTTATAATTATGTATGTTCTATTTCATGCAGATAAGTCTTTTATAAACAACGCTTAATTAAAATCAAATTGCTACTTAAATTTTCACCAATAAACGATATCATTATTTATAAACAAAATAAAACTGTGAAAACTTTATAACTCCAATCATGATTTAAGTTAAATACTGTTTAATTACCACATTCCACCGATTTCCTGGCAAATAAAAAGGAAATAAAATAAAGGGAGACTATCGTACGATTGGTTCAGTGAGTGTAGACTGCTACACTGCGCATGTGCTTTTTTTTTCAAACTCAAAGTTTGTAGACATTCCCACGTAATCAAGTTGCAATACACACGCACGCACGCACGCACAGGCACACCACTTGGATGATGATGATGATGATAATAGTGTATGATATTTTTAAAAAAAATCAGTTAATGCGTTCATCGGTTACATTAGGCTTTTCATGGAGGGGTCTAGGGATTGCTTGAAGGAACACATGGCAAATACAAATATTAATATTCTCAGTTAAGAAAATGGGCACTGAGTTTTGTTTAGATTTAATTGTATAAAGTTTTTTTTAGAATTAAATTGACAAATTCCAAAATGAATATGCCATGTGTGGTACCAACGTTTTTATCATTCCATTGCCAATGTCATGTTGTCATTTGTTTTTCAATAGGTCGAATCATTAAGGGAATGTCGCTTGATAAAGAGGATAGGGTGTAAAGTAAAGTTTTCAAAGTGTCCAGTTTCTTTTGCAACTGAGTATATATTATTGGTGCAATATTACAAAAAGTTAGTGATATGTAAAAACATACAAAAATATAAAAAAAAAACTATTCTAACAATGAATGTTGATGATTGAACAAATGCAAGTTAAGAGGAAACCAACGGGACGCCGTGAGTTTTAAAAAAATCAAGATTGCCGTGTGTCCCTTTAAAATTGAAAAATAATGATATTTTCTATTTCAAAAGGCCGACACATAATGCATGAACCTAAACATGACCCCTTATTTACATGGAAATGTAGTTTGCAGAGTAATATGTGTTATCCGTGGTTACGCACGAATTTACGTGTGCGTGTGTGTGTAGTTCTAAGGTTTATAGTCCCTCCACCAACAAACTCGGTTAGGCCTTTCGGATATCTACCCCGAGATGGGTACAATCTTTAAAAAGAGGGAAGGCTTTTGGTAGTGATTGTTTACTGAATGAATATTTTATTGAAAGCATAGACATATTATCGGCTCATTTATGCGATATATTCAACTGCATTTTGAATTCGGGTTTTTACCCAGATAAATGGATGGAAGGGATTATAATTCCTTTACACAAAAAAGGTGATGTAAATGATGTAAATAATTATGGAGGCATTACGCTAGTTAGTTGTTTCTCAAAGGTTTTTACTACTGTACCCAATAGGCGACTTGAAAACTTTTGTAATGAGCATAACATAATTTCGGATGCTCAGTTCGGATTTCGGAAAGGAAGATCCACTGTTGATGCGATTTTTATACTTATGTCATTAGTCCAAAAATACTTGAATGAAAACAAACGATTGTATGTTATTTTTGTCGATTTGATGAAATGTTTTGATTCTATTTATAGAAATGCATTATGGCTTAAGATGTATAGATGTGGTATTAATGGCAAATTACTTAGAATTATACGCAATATGTACCAAAAAGTCAAATCATGTGTCAAATCCTGTGCTAATTATACTGATTATTTTAATTATGCTGTTGGCTTACGTCAAGGGGAGGTAATGTCCCCTCTTTTGTTTTCTCTTTTCTCTTTTTGTTGAAGATTTGGAGTTATATTTGCAAAATAATATAGATTCAGGTTTGCAATTAGATGATATAGTACTAATGTTATTGCTATTTGCGGATGACATGGCCATTGTAGGAAAAACACCTGCTGAAATACAAGTACATTTAGATACATTAAATAATTATTGCGATTCGTGGGGACTTAAAGTAAATATTGCCAAAACTAAAATTATGTTTTTTCGTAAAAGTGGCGGGTTATTAGCCAGTGAGCATTTGACCTACAATGGAGACGTTATCAACGTAGTGAATGATTTTAACTATTTAGGGAATGTTTTCAATTATACTGGAAATTTCGCTCTTAATCAGGAGCATTTAGTTGGTAAAGCTCTTAAGGCAATGAATGTTTTATTATGTAAATGTAAAGTATATGATTTGAGTCCTAAAACTTTATGTCAGTTGTTCAATGCCTTTGTTGTGTCTGTTCTTAGTTATGCATGTGAGATTTGGGGCAATACTAAATCTAAAGAAATTGAAAGAATTCATTTAAAACTTTGCAAAAGGTTATTAAAGGTACTACCTAATACATGCAATGCAGCTGTGTATGGTGAACTTGGAAGATATCCCCTATATGTTAATAGATATATAAGAATTATGAAATATTGGTTGAAAGTAATAAATACTGACAATATCATTCTAAAGACTGTATGGACACGCTTTACAGGACTGTAATAGCGGGAAAACGAACTGGGTTAGCAGTGTTAAGAAATTACTAGATGATTACGGTTTTTCTTATGTATTCGATAATGCTTCTTATATAAACAGTGACGTATTTTTGTATGACTTTAGAATTAGAGTTTTAGATGCCTTTAAACAAAATTGGTGTGGTACCTTAAACAACAGTTCTGTGTTAACATTGTACAAAGATATTAAAACTAGTTTGGAATATGAAACATATTTAGATATTTTGCCAAGAAGTTTACGTCTATATTTTGAGGGATTCTTTTCTTCGAGTGTCGAGTTTCGAGTAAAGAATATCGAGTTTCGAGTAGAGATTATCGAGTTTCGAGTAGAGAATATCGAGTTTCGAGTAGACAAAATCGAGTTTCGAGTAGAGATTATCGAGTTTCGAGTAGAGAATATCGAGTTTCGAGTAGACAAAATCGAGTTTCGATTAGAGATTATCGAGTTTCGAGTAGAGAATATCGAGTTTCGAGTAGACAAAATCGAGTTTCGAGTAGAGATTATCGAGTTTCGGGTAGAGAATATCGAGTTTCGAGTAGACAAAATCGAGTTTCGAGTAGAGATTATCGAGTTTCGAGTAGAGAATATCGAGTTTCGAGTAGACAAAATCGAGTTTCGAGTAGAGATTATCGAGTTTCGAGTAGACAAAATCGAGTTTCGAGTAGAGATTATCGAGTTTCGAGTAGACAAAATCGAGTTTCGAGTAGAGAATATCGAGTTTCGAGTAGACAAATTCGAGTTTCGAGTAGAGAAAATCGAGTTTCGAGTAGAAAATATCGAGTTTCGAGTAGACAATATCGAGTTTCGAGTAGAGAAAAGCAAGCTTTCAGTAGCTTTCAGTAGCTTTCAGTAGACAATACCGAGTTCCAAAGTTTAAAGCGATCGCCCATTTTGAGGATGTCGGATATATTAGCACAATGATGAATTATCGCACATCAAACTCTAATGTTATGTTAACGTCTTTACCGCGAGCAGAACAAAATAACTTTTTTATCGCATGTTTTCATAGAAAATATTAATGATCTATTTTAAGTTATGTTTGTTATTCAATTCAACCGTTTCTCTATACAGAAGTAAATCCCCTAAGTATTCTTTTTTGGCATTTGACACGTATGAATTCACGTGACGTAAATAATGACGTATAATAGACGTATATATATATAACGTGTAATTGACATTGTACGTACGCGGATGTTGTTTAGTTTCAAATGTTCGTTGATTCCTTTGAATTTCAATGATTAATGTATTATTTACAAGTTGAGTATCAGGAAATTGTTAAATGCTTGAATAAAACAATCAATAGATCTGCAGTAAGTTTAATCATGCTACTTTTGCTCCTTGATTTCTATAAGTTAACCGTTTACATGCGCACTCGTGAATTTAGGGGCGAGGAGAGGCGTGTGGGTGGGTGTGTGTCAGGAGGGGGGATGGTGCGGGTGGTGGGGGCATTTAGCATTTAGAATGTTTGTATAATACGTGTGACAGGCCCGTCGCCAGCCCTGAAATTTAACTGAGGCCAATCCCCTACTGTGGTGGTCTGGTGGCACGCACCCCCGCCCACCCACCCACAAAACTCCGGATCAGTTTTTATTATTATTTCTATATGCAATTTCTTTCGTTTTAGGGCATATATCCAAGACAAGCTTTCAGTTTTAAGAAAAAATTTTATCAATAATATATTATTTATCGATATTGAGGTTGTTTATATGTAAAGTACATAGTCACAGATAGCTGTATCAGTGTCGGGAACTAAACATCTAGATCTATATAAAATTTTAAAAAAATGAACATGTTATTTGTTGAAAACAAACATTATCCTACTCTCCTTTGCATTGGTTATAAATTACTATGTAATATTCCGGAACGAAGTGGTAAATACGTCCTCTGACTAGGGAGCGTAACATTATCCCAGAGTACAGAGTGTTGTAGTTATAGTCTATAACTACAATACTCTGGGATAATTTTTCAGGAAAACTTTAAATGTTTGTTTTCAACATATAACATGTTCATTTTTTTTTAAATTTTAAATATTTTTTTGTTTCGATCCCAACACTCATACAGCTACCGGTGTACATAGTAAGTACATTCTCTCAATTGTACAGATGCAATGCCTCGGTGTTTTTTCCCCTTTTTTTCTTCATAAAATGCAATGCCTCGGTATGTCTCAGCGTAGCTAGTGACACCGAATCCAGTTAGGGCACGGTTATCTCCATTTAGAGCATGGCAAAGTGTACTGTTACACAGATTTAGATATGCCAAACTTCGAGTTTCGAGTAGAGAAAGTCGAGTATCGAGTAGAGAAAATCGAGTTTCGAGTAGAGAAATTCGAGTTTCGAGTAGAGAAAATCGAGTCTCGAGTAGAGAAAGTCGAGTTTCGAGTAGAGAAAATCGAGTATCGAGTAGAGAAAATCGAGTTTCGAGTAGAGAAAGTCGAGTTTCGAGTAGAGAATATCGAGTTTCGAGTAGACAAATTCGAGTTTCGAGTAGAGAAAATCGAGTTTCGAGTAGAAAATATCGAGTTTCGAGTAGACAATATCGAGTTTCGAGTAGAGAAAAGCAAGCTTTCAGTAGCTTTCAGTAGCTTTCAGTAGACAATACCGAGTTCCAAAGTTTAAAGCGATCGCCCATTTTGAGGATGTCGGATATATTAGCACAATGATGAATTATCGCACATCAAACTCTAATGTTATGTTAACGTCTTTACCGCGAGCAGAACAAAATAACTTTTTTATCGCATGTTTTCATAGAAAATATTAATGATCTATTTTAAGTTATGTTTGTTATTCAATTCAACCGTTTCTCTATACAGAAGTAAATCCCCTAAGTATTCTTTTTTGGCATTTGACACGTATGAATTCACGTGACGTAAATAATGACGTATAATAGACGTATATATATATAACGTGTAATTGACATTGTACGTACGCGGATGTTGTTTAGTTTCAAATGTTCGTTGATTCCTTTGAATTTCAATGATTAATGTATTATTTACAAGTTGAGTATCAGGAAATTGTTAAATGCTTGAATAAAACAATCAATAGATCTGCAGTAAGTTTAATCATGCTACTTTTGCTCCTTGATTTCTATAAGTTAACCGTTTACATGCGCACTCGTGAATTTAGGGGCGAGGAGAGGCGTGTGGGTGGGTGTGTGGCAGGAGGGGGGATGGTGCGGGTGGTGGGGGCATTTAGCATTTAGAATGTTTGTATAATACGTGTGACAGGCCCGTCGCCAGCCCTGAAATTTAACTGAGGCCAATCCCCTACTGTGGTGGTCTGGTGGCACGCACCCCCGCCCACCCACCCACAAAACTCCGGATCAGTTTTTATTATTATTTCTATATGCAATTTCTTTCGTTTTAGGGCATATATCCAAGACAAGCTTTCAGTTTTAAGATATTTTTTTATCAATAATATATTATTTATCGATATTGAGGTTGTTTATATGTAAAGTACATAGTCACAGATAGCTGTATCAGTGTCGGGAACTAAACATCTAGATCTATATAAAATTTTAAAAAAATGAACATGTTATTTGTTGAAAACAAACATTATCCTACTCTCCTTTGCATTGGTTATAAATTACTATGTAATATTCCGGAACGAAGTGGTAAATACGTCCTCTGACTAGGGAGCGTAACATTATCCCAGAGTACAGAGTGTTGTAGTTATAGTCTATAACTACAATACTCTGGGATAATTTTTCAGGAAAACTTTAAATGTTTGTTTTCAACATATAACATGTTCATTTTTTTTTTAAATTTTAAATATTTTTTTGTTTCGATCCCAACACTCATACAGCTACCGGTGTACATAGTAAGTACATTCTCTCAATTGTACAGATGCAATGCCTCGGTGTTTTTTCCCCTTTTTTTCTTCATAAAATGCAATGCCTCGGTATGTCTCAGCGTAGCTAGTGACACCGAATCCAGTTAGGGCACGGTTATCTCCATTTAGAGCATGGCAAAGTGTACTGTTACACAGATTTAGATATGCCAAACTTCGAGTTTCGAGTAGAGAAAGTCGAGTATCGAGTAGAGAAAATCGAGTTTCGAGTAGAGAAATTCGAGTTTCGAGTAGAGAAAATCGAGTCTCGAGTAGAGAAAGTCGAGTTTCGAGTAGAGAAAATCGAGTATCGAGTAGAGAAAATCGAGTTTCGAGTAGAGAAAGTCGAGTTTCGAGTAGAGAATATCGAGTTTCGAGTAGACAAATTCGAGTTTCGAGTAGAGAAAATCGAGTTTCGAGTAGAAAATATCGAGTTTCGAGTAGACAATATCGAGTTTCGAGTAGAGAAAAGCAAGCTTTCAGTAGCTTTCAGTAGCTTTCAGTAGACAATACCGAGTTCCAAAGTTTAAAGCGATCGCCCATTTTGAGGATGTCGGATATATTAGCACAATGATGAATTATCGCACATCAAACTCTAATGTTATGTTAACGTCTTTACCGCGAGCAGAACAAAATAACTTTTTTATCGCATGTTTTCATAGAAAATATTAATGATCTATTTTAAGTTATGTTTGTTATTCAATTCAACCGTTTCTCTATACAGAAGTAAATCCCCTAAGTATTCTTTTTTGGCATTTGACACATATGAATTCACGTGACGTAAATAATGACGTATAATAGACGTATATATATATAACGTGTAATTGACATTGTACGTACGCGGATGTTGTTTAGTTTCAAATGTTCGTTGATTCCTTTGAATTTCAATGATTAATGTATTATTTACAAGTTGAGTATCAGGAAATTGTTAAATGCTTGAATAAAACAATCAATAGATCTGCAGTAAGTTTAATCATGCTACTTTTGCTCCTTGATTTCTATAAGTTAACCGTTTACATGCGCACTCGTGAATTTAGGGGCGAGGAGAGGCGTGTGGGTGGGTGTGTGGCAGGAGGGGGGATGGTGCGGGTGGTGGGGGCATTTAGCATTTAGAATGTTTGTATAATACGTGTGACAGGCCCGTCGCCAGCCCTGAAATTTAACTGAGGCCAATCCCTTACTGTGGTGGTCTGGTGGCACGCACCCCCGCCCACCCACCCACAAAACTCCGGATCAGTTTTTATTATTATTTCTATATGCAATTTCTTTCGTTTTAGGGCATATATCCAAGACAAGCTTTCAGTTTTAAGATATTTTTTTATCAATAGTATATTATTTATCGATATTGAGGTTGTTTATATGTAAAGTACATAGTCACAGATAGCTGTATCAGTGTCGGGAACTAAACATCTAGATCTATATAAAATTTTAAAAAAATGAACATGTTATTTGTTGAAAACAAACATTATCCTACTCTCCTTTGCATTGGTTAAAAATTACTATGTAATATTCCGGAACGAAGTGGTAAATACGTCCTCTGACTAGGGAGCGTAACATTATCCCAGAGTACAGAGTGTTGTAGTTATAGTCTATAACTACAATACTCTGGGATAATTTTTCAGGAAAACTTTAAATGTTTGTTTTCAACATATAACATGTTCATTTTTTTTTTAAATTTTATATCTTTTTTTGTTTCGATCCCAACACTCATACAGCTACCGGTGTACATAGTAAGTACATTCTCTCAATTGTACAGATGCAATGCCTCGGTGTTTTTCCCCCTTTTTTTCTTCATAAAATGCAATGCCTCGGTATGTCTCAGCGTAGCTAGTGACACCGAATCCAGTTAGGGCACGGTTATCTCCATTTAGAGCATGGCAAAGTGTACTGTTACACAGATTTAGATATGCCAAACTTCGAGTTTCGAGTAGAGAAAGTCGAGTATCGAGTAGAGAAAATCGAGTTTCGAGTAGAGAAATTCGAGTTTCGAGTAGAGAAAATCGAGTCTCGAGTAGAGAAAGTCGAGTTTCGAGTAGAGAAAATCGAGTATCGAGTAGAGAAAATCGAGTTTCGAGTAGAGAAAGTCGAGTTTCGAGTAGAGAAAATCGAGTCTCGAATGGTGAAACTCAGTTTTGAAAAGACAAAATCATTGTAAGAATGGTGAGGAATACGGTACATGTAATTATATATTAAAATTTATCTATATAATACATGTAGTCATGAGTATTTTAGCAGTGAAAGAAGTAAAGTCAATACTAATAATTCTCCTACTCTTTTGAACTCTTCTTTTGTGATTAGTACACTATTTAATTCCATTTGTTAACACAGTCAAGTGAAACCTCACGCGCACTAATTCTTATGTTTTCATTTTCTTTAGTATT
Source organism: Cyrtodaria siliqua (assembly GCA_037043455.1). NCBI lineage: Eukaryota > Metazoa > Mollusca > Bivalvia > Adapedonta > Hiatellidae > Cyrtodaria > Cyrtodaria siliqua. The sequence goes on along the minus strand of JAWPHD010020621.1, from coordinate 12,225 downwards.
TAGCGTTTGAACTCTCTAGAATAACATGTTCCCACGTTCTAGTAGAGCGTTCACACACTTTTGTAAATCTTTCCTATGCTGTAAAACGTTCCCATGCTTTAACAGAGCGTTACAATGCTTTAGTAAACCGTATCCACGTTGTACATAGTAAAACATTCAAAAGCGCTATAGGTGCCACGTGTCCGTTCTCTTAGTAAAGCGTATGAACGCTCTAGTATAAAATGTTCCCACGCTCTAGTAGAGCATTCCCATGCTTAAAGCTACACAGTCCCTATTTAATTGGTAATAACTCATGAATATGAATGAGTGACGTCGGAAGTAGTTTCAAATCGACAAACAACCCAAAAGCAGAAATCGATGCGTAAAATTTCACATTTTTATTTAGCCTCCGTACAGGTACAGCCTCCGTACAGGTAACATCGATAAATATACAGCTTCAGAGTATGTATTAAAAGAAACAGTTGCCCGGAACGGGATTTGAACCACAGCCTTACACTTGTAAGTTTTGAAGGCTGTACGCTGAACCACTAGACCACGGCTATTTATTGGTATGTTGTAGCATTTTTAACACTAAATATGCATTACGTAATATCAAGCGCGCACACACAATAATAACAAGTCGAGATCTGGTTGTTTTGAGGCGAAGTGTTAGTAACATAACAGAGGGCTGGCGTGGCGCAGTCGGTAGCGCGGCGGATTTGTAACCGGAGGCCCCGGGTTCTGTGGTGCCACTGAGTTTCGTCGGTGTGTTCTTGGCAAGACACTTTCCCTTAGCCTCGTCCGTCGGATGGGGACGTAAACCGGGCGGTCCCGTGTATCGGTCTATCCTCCGAGCACGTTAAAGATACATAGGAATCCGGGAACCTGCCCTACTCTTATTATCGAATAGATTCCTATAGTTTTTCTTCCCCTCTCTCTGGGGCGGCTCTAAATAACCTATACTGTGTTGATGAGCCGTTAAACAACATTCAATTCATATTGATAACATACAGTTAATTTACACGTGCAAGTTGGACAACATATTTATTGATCGATCTTGAGTTGCTTTCAAATGTGTTAAGTTATTTTGCCTCATAATAAATAGTAGTTAGTTTACTATTTTCTCCAATAGCGTTATAGTTCAGTGGATAGAGCGCCGGACATGAAATCAGAAGGTCGTGTGTTCGAGCCCCGAAAGAGGCTAACTTTTTTTCTGCGAAAATTGCTATTACCTGTGTATAGGTACGATGTGCACTGGTATATAGGGTAAATGATTTCCTGCTCTATATTTGCTTGTTTAAATACCCGATTTTGACATGAGCTTGTGAACATGGAGTTACAAATAAAGACACGCTCACAAAGAAGAAATTGATTGATATAGATACTCTGTAGCTTTAAGTAATTATGTGTTCCCATGCTCTAATAAAGCGTTCCAGCATGTAGTAAAGCATATCCACATTCGCGGTGACAAGGATGAATGACCGTATCCTTGTGGCGCTTGATGCGTTGATTTTATCCTGGCCGAATCAGAACAACATCCTAATGGGATCATACCCATGGATTCACTCACGAAAACGACAAAAATGAAGAATTACAGGCGTACGAAAAAAAGAAGATACCGTTCACGGAACACCTATTCATCTAAGATAATTATATATGCAATAAATATGCGACAAGTTTGAAACGACTTTTAGAAATAGAGAAAACAAAAAGGCTGTGTCTTCTTTCAAGAAACTCAAATTGCAATAACATTTTTTATGTGAAATCACTTCAGTTGGCCAAAAGCTTTGCATCTAATTTCGAGTTTGTCATTCCCTATCTACATTAGACATGCCTTGAATGACACACAGTATGCTTTTAATTTGTATTTTAATGGAAACAAATAAGGTCAATTGCGTGTACGGCAACGCATCCCGTATTAATGTTCACAACTGCGTTATAAGACCGGCGCCGAATACTGAGGAAAGAAGAGAGCGCATCCTTATATATTAAGTCAAATATAAGCGGAGAGGGAGAGGGAGAGGGAGAGAGAGAGAGCCAGAGACAGAGACAGAAGAGAGATTTATACTTATAAAATGTAACCGAGCATATCTCACCAATACTGTATATACATTACAAACTAATGTTTTTATTGTGGTATTTTCAAGTTCGTATATTCATTTTATTTCAGAACCAAACGCAATAGGAAGTCTACACAAACCCAAGTGTTTTTGGCAGGTTTTAGTTGGGCGCGCGCCGGCTTCGTCTCCACTCCCACCCCATGGATCCGCACTTGGTTAAATTCATTAAAAAAAAGAGCAATTTATTCATTTATAACGAAAGGTTATAGGAAAGTGTCATTTGATCGTGAATACTGAACGGACTTTGATTATATGCGCATGCCTCAGGTATTAGCGGCGGAGGAAATGGCTCGCTTAGTAGAGGTATTCACTTGGTGTGCTCTGCATGATCAAAATTATTTTAGAATCAAGAAGAAATGATAAAATGATCGCATGTGGACGTAAAGCGGGTTCTAAAGATCCATATGAATATATCCGCAAGTAAGAGAAGGGCAGGTTCCCGGATATTAATTATCAAGAGTCAAATATCAATCCCAAACGATCATTGAAACAATCTGTTGTTTTTTTGTCCTATAGTAAGATCACGAGTCCTCATTTTTTAAATACTTTACAAAATAAACTTGGAAACTTGATGTTACTGTTACAAAGGCTTATGAAAGGGTATTTATTAATATAGATAAAGATGAAAATACTTGGATACATCTCTGCTGTCTCTACAATACCACTGCTGCTAATATTTGACTGTTTTCTGTTGGTAATTTTCAAACTTTTCTCTACTCGAAACTCGATTTTCTCTACTCGAAACTCGATATTCTCTACTCGAAACTCGATATTCTCTACTCGAAACTCGATATTCTCTACTCGAAACTCGACATTCTCTACTCGAAACTCGATCCTTAGAAAATGTGAAAACTGTACACATCTTCAACATGACACGATGAATACATCTGATAAAGGTCCATAGCGCTCTGATTTATATGTCTTTGAATTATTTTCCTTCAAGGTATCAGATCTACAACAACGAAACGACGGGCATATATGATCCGCTTGGCGATGCACTTGTTTTTGTACCTTAATAGACATGGAACATTTCATAAAAAATACATGAAGCCGTTAATCCATAATCAATTAATGCAGTCATCGAAGATAGAACAAGAAAAAGGCTCCAAACGGCCAAATTAAAATGGAACAAAAACGTGCACGAGCACATTTCATAAAAATGTATGGCGGTGTTAGTACTGTCCACTTTTGCGGACATACAGACAGAGGGACAGACAGACAGAGAGTAAATTAAATTATAGTCGCCCTGGTAATACACTGGTAGTGGGACTAATAAAATAGTGAATGAATGAATGGTGTTTTACGGCACGTCGACACATAAATAGGTCATATTGTGCGCAAAAACCGACGAAAGATGAAGAAATGAAGGATTAATTAAAAATTAATGTAAATATATCAAGATAAAACTATTAAAAAATAAGGGATGATATGGTAGTAATACAAACTATATATGTAAATCAACAAATGCCCGAAAACGGGTATATAAAAAAGTAATTATATACAAGAACATATTATAATGATTTATATAGTCTGACTTCCTTCAGGAAATCTAAAACTAGACTAAATTCTATAGTATTAAATAACTCGGTCATAGTATTAACATTGTAGTACCTTTGACGCATAGGATCAAAGTCTACACATTCCAACAATATGTGTTTGACCGTTAACGGTGCAAAGCAGGGTATACATTCTGGCAATTGTTCACCTTGTAATAAATATGAATGAGTATAACGTGTATGCCCTATTCTGCACCGGGCTAGGACAACTTCCTCTCGACGAATGGGTCTACTAGAAGAACGCCATTCTCCGAGTAACGGTTCAATTGAATGGAGTTTATTGTTAACTGATAAATCCCAAGCGGCTTGTCAAGAGTTACGAATATATGTGTTAATACAACTTTTAAAATCAGTATAAGGTAATTTGGTATCAGATATATGTAAACATAATGCTGCTGTAGCAGCACTATCAGCTCTATCATTACCACGTATTCCTACATGAATTGGAAGCCAGCAGAAAATAATAACATTATCAATTATAAGAGAATTGTACTTTTCTAAAAGTTGAAGCACAACTGGGTTATCAGGTTTCATATTATCCAGTGCTTGAAGAGATGAAAGGGAATCAGAAAATATTACAAAAATGGTCATCATCAGATTCCTGAATATAATTTAAGGCAAGTTCAATTGCCTTAAGTTCAGCTGAAAAGATAGAGGCCTTGTCAGGCAGGCGGCTCTTTATGCTGTGTTTGTGAATAACAGCTGCTGCAGCTACCTTATCTCCATCTTTAGAACCATCTGTGTATATATGTTGAAAGTTACTGTATTTCGATTTAACTTCATTAAATTTGCTTTGAAAGACAGAAGGATCTGTATTGGATTTGTTACTATTACAAAGATCAAAAATAATTGTTGGTGTTTCCAAAGTCTACGGTGGAATTTGCGGTACTTTGTACTTGGCAATCAAATTTAGGTCGATTTCAGTGTCTCTCAATTTTGGTTTAATACGAAGACCAAATGATCGAATGGCCATCGGTTTTCGATCAAAAAGAGGCTCATAACTTGGATTAAAAACATTATCGAAAGTTGGGTTTGAAGGGTTAGACTTCAATTTAATGGCGTATTGAAGGGCTAATTTGTCCCGTCTATGAGACAGTGATGGTTCATTAGCTTCAGCATATAGACTTTCGGCTGGTGATGTACGAAAGGCACCTAAGGCGAGTCGTAATCCTTGATTATGTATAGGATCGAGCATCTGCAAGTACGACTTGCGAGTCGATCCATATACTATCGAGCCGTAGTCCAGCTTGGATCTGATAAGAGATATGTAAAGTCGCAAGAGGACTTTACGATCCGCTCCCCAGTTAGTGTTTGCAACAACTTTAAGTAAATTAAGAGCTTTAAGGCACCTGGCCTTCAAGTATTTAAGGTGTGGTATAAACGTTAATTTACGGTCGAAAATAAGACCAAGGAATTTTGTCTCATCCACTACTGGTATTGGTGAACCATCCAGTGTTAGATGAGGGTCTTCATGATGTTTACGTAGTTGACAAAAATGCATACAGTTAGTTTTAGATTTAGAAAATTTAAAACCATTTTCATCAGACCAGGTCTGAAGTTTATTGAGACTTTGTTGAAGTTGTCTCTCAATAGTGTTCATGCTTTTTGCACGATAACATATAACAAAGCCGTCAACATATAGAGAGCAATCCACACCAGGATTGATGCATTTAACTATACTATTAATTTTTATATTAAAAAGGGTGACAGAGAGTATGCTGCCCTGTGGTACACCCATCTCCTGTTCATGAATGTCAGAGAGGGTTGAACCCATTCGGACTCCAAACTGTCTATCATCTAAAAGTTTCTCTATAAAAATAGGTAATCGGCCTCTAAGACCAAGGTCGTGAAGATCATTCATAATACCGTACTTCCATGCAGTATCATAAGCTTTCTCCAAGTCAAAAATTACAGCTACTAGATGTTCTTTTTTAATGAAAGCTATCCTAATAAACGATTCAAATCGTATGAGATTGTCTGTTGTGCCTCGTTGGCGCCTGAATCCACTTTGATACTTTGTTATCAGCTTGTTGGATTCCAGGTACCAAACGAGTCAAATAGTGAACGCTACTTTGTAAATTAATTCAGAAATATTAATTTTAAAGGAATCTATACTTATATATATAAAATATGTGTATCCAACATCTGGCAGAACTGAAATGACCAATCTGATCAGTATGTTCAGCAGAAATTTAACCACATGCTGATAGCTTATATATATATATATATTATATTATAAATGATTAAATTATTCTCTGAATCGTAGTTTCTCCGGAGAACAAATCTCGACCTTTAATTATCAAGAGTCAATTATCAATCCCAAACGATCATTGAAACAATCTGGGGTTTTTTTTGTCCTGGAGTAAGATCTTTTATACACTGTACAAAAGAAACTTAGAAACTTTTTTTTTGTTTTTAATACTTTTATTTCAGACACATTGTGTACTTACATATACAGTTGCATTCATATATATATATATATATATATAGCTGATAAAACTTGTTAAACGGAAAGAATATATAATATAGACCGGTCAAGATAAATGAATTTCAAAAAGAGCAAAAACCAAAATAACGAAATAAATGAAGTCAGTACAAACCTACACTAAATTAACTATTAATATTACATACTTATACATATATACATACATATATATATACATGCATATGCACACATACATACATATATACATACATATACCAAAAGGGGTAATTTTACTTGACTATCCTAATTAAACAGTTGGCTAATTATGTTCCATCTCACCTTTATGGCATTATATTTTGGTACAGAGTACATGAATAATGAGAATAATTCCAAGTGTTTATATCTTTAAAGATGTTCAATAAAAACATCATAGTTTGGGAGACATTTTTTCAATTTGCTTGAATAGACATAACTTTTATAGACAAGGAAACAAATATTAATAATCGAATTTAAAACATATTCATGCTGTTTAAAACCAAGGAGGACCTCTTAGAAACGTGATGTTGCTATTACAAGGGATAATGTAAGGGTATTAATAAGACATATGTGATTATAAGATAAAGATGGAAATACTTGGATACATGTCTGCTGCCTCTATAACACCATTGCTGCTCATATTTGACTGTTTTCTGTTGGTAATTTTTAAACTTAGATTTTCTCTACTCGAAACTCGATATTGTCTACTCGAAACTCGATATTGTCTACTCGAAACTTGATATTCTCTACTCGAAACTCGATATTCTCTACTCGAAACTCGATTTTCTCTACTCGAAACTCGATATTGTCTACTCGAAACTCGATATTCTCTACTCGAAACTCGATTTTCTCGATATTCTCTACTCGAAACTCGATTTTCTCTACACGAAACTCGATATTCTCTACTCGAAACTCGATTTTCTCCACTCGAAACTCGATAGTCTCTACTCGAAACTCGATACTTAGAAAATGTGAACCTCCTATATTTTACTAGACTTAGACTATCTGTGCATCCACTCAGAATACAGACTGGTAGATATGCCAACAATAGAACACTTCGTGAAGAAAGATATTGCCTAATTTGTAATAGTTTAGATATAGAAGATGAATTTCATTTTGTATGTATTTGTCCTTGTTATATTGATATTAGAAAGAAATACTTAAAACGTTGTTATTACAAACGTCCTTCTGTTTTCAAATATTTGGAGTTACTGAAATCACATGACAAGATAGAAATAATAAAACTTTCGTTATATGTTAAAGAATCAATTATATTAAGAAACGCATTATTAACTATTGAAAGGTAGTTACTTAGTTCAACCTCCTACTCTTATTTACTATACTACATAATAATAATAATAATGAAATGATAAATTATACCATTTGTATATATTTCACCATTGAAATCACATGACAAAAAATAATAAAACTTCCGTTATATGTTAAAGAATCAATTGTATTAAGAAACGCTTTATTAACTATTGAAAGGTAGTTACTTAGTTCAACCTCCTACTCTTATTTACTATACTACATAATAATAATAATAACAATAATAATGAAATGATTAATTATACCATTTGTATATATTTCACCATTTACTTGTATATATACGTTGACATCATATATGCTAATATGTATGTATTGTAGACGATGTACTTTGTACAAGTCTGAATAAAAAGTCTGTCTGTCTGTCTGTCTGTCTAACATATGGCCCTCAAACAAAACAGAATATATGTACAGTATATACAAACGTTATCAAAAGTTAGTATTTGAGAGAAATTGATTAAAATTTAATTAACCGATTAGTATACTTATTATGATTAATACCAGTTTGATAAAAGCATTAAAAATGATGGTACATATTAAAAATAATCAGTATATTGAGTTTAAGAATATACACTATTAAGAATACTGTTAATGACTTTAAGATAATGATGTCATAAGATACAAATTTATAAAAGGAAGATAGGTGATATGCTTGAAATTATTGCACATATATACTTCAGCTATTGCACTGTAAATGATATGTGTCGACACAAAACACTCACCAAAACCTGATCGTTTTGGAAGTGTATTCGGTGGCCCAGTTTATCATTCTCAAGATTGTACGGGGTAAACCACACCCTCTGATAGAATGTGAGAGCTAGTGGAATACTACTATTGTTGTGGTAATCACACTTTATAGACTGAGTATATATCACATCACATACTCCCACGGAACGTGAAAGATGGTGGAATGCTACTATTTCTGGACATCGCATTCTACAGCATTGGGCATATCTAACATCACACACTCTTGTATAATGTGAAAGATAGTGAAATACTACTGCTAAAGTTGCGACAACCACACTTTATAGTATTGAGCGTATCTCACCAAACACGCTCCCACAGAATGTGAAAGATGGTAAACACTACTGCTAAAGTTGCGAAAATCACACTCTATAGTACTGAGTATATCTCACATCACACACCTTGCAGGAGGTGAAAGTTAGGCTTCCATGAGACAATATGAGTTTCAAGAATAAGGTTATAATTTTACAATTTAATGAGGTGATCTTTTAGCAAGCGCTTGAATTGGTGAAGAGATGATGATCGTCTTATTTCGACGGGGAGAGAGTTTTATTCTTTAGTACCACAAAAAGAAAACGAATTATCATAGTAAGATTATGTAATCTGGGAATATGCAAGTTCTCATTTGTATTATATCGTAGTGTCCGCACACGAAGTGTTGAGGCATTTATTAATAGGTGATTAATGTATTCTGGTGTTTGACCATTTACTGATTTGTAAACCAGTAGGCATGCGTGATACTGAACACGTTTAGGGAATGATAACAAATTTAAATCTTTAAACATTTGCTCAGATGGTGTTAAAAATGTCAGCTTTTAGAATAAGTCTTGCTGCACGCTTTTGTAGTTTAACTATTCGGTCTTTGTTTGAGTTGGTACATCTAAACACGACAATGATGGTGTGCGTCGGACCAAAATGTAATTGTCATGCCGGTTACCTTAGCACAATCCCTGCGTCTCCACGTGTTTGTTGCTAGGGATATATCAAACACTTTTCAAATTAAATATTTTTTAAATTAAGACATCTTGTTCATCATAGATTTTGCCAACAGTTGAAATTCATTAAATGACAAACTAGTTACACATGAAATGCAGTTTTCTTTCATTGTCGAGTTTAGTTTGGCGAACTAAGAAATAGTTTGAGATGGTTTAAAGGGACACAAGACAATCTTGATGATTTTATAAAAATAAAAAATATATAAAATATATATATATATAGGTACACCGCGTGTTTTTTTAAAAATCAAGATTGCTGTGTGTCCCTTTAATATTATTCCCGCCTTATAGAATAATCGACATACTAAAGTCCAACTATTTGCTGATTTGAAGTGTTACTAACTGGACCAAGTAATAACCTTAAGTGTATATATTAAATATTTGATACGCAAATTCCTTGTAAATATGTAATAGCTCTTGTACATTTATGGATATATGGTTATTAAATACTGGGAAATGCGCATGTGTTTATATTGGAATGATGGTTTCAAAACCGTACCAAATTACGTTCACTACATGCCTTTACTTTGGACTGGGGTGACAATTGAACATATAGGGCCCTGCATTTATGAAGACTAGGGGTGATGAATTTTAAAGATCATAAGTAAATTTTTGCATTATTTTGAAATATCCTTTTCTTTATGTTAAATATACATATTTTTTTCAATTATTTTATTATATGTAAAGTCATCATATCTATAAAATAATTATCATATTTTAGCAGAGATGTATACCTTTTTTTTTTCTATGCTACCATGCTACCATAGAACCAATCTCTAGTATTCTATTCCATTCTTAACAGAATTCGGCTTGCTTTGGATTTCATCATCAAATTGACAGACCGCGGGAAAAGGCTTCAAGAACTTTTTAAAACTCTAGCGCATTTTCTTTTTAGCGTGAACTTATGTGATGACGTTTTACCATCGTTTGTCCGTGCATGTGTTAATGTTTGCACTGCGAACACGAAAATGCCTTCATTTTAAATGTTATATTTGGAGTAAATCAAGCCCAAGGGGAAAAAGTGCGGCCTGTATCCTGTACATACTCGAACCGTAATCCGAGACTTCTGTGACCTTACCAGCCCTTTTTACGATGTTGGTATTTCATCTGGCTGAGCTAATAAGCCACACAAAAAAGTCTTTTAGGTTCAGAGAAGGCTCGGATTATCGAACCCTGGACTCCTCGCTTACAGGGCGAGTGCTCTACCAACTGAGCTAACCGGGCCACCGGTTACCCAATATGGGGCTGTTTCACACACCCCACACACACACTTTTGGTACGCAGTATTCAGGGGAAATTTAGAGAGTATTCATATTCAGGGCAAATTTAGAGAGTATTCAGTACCCACGGCCCGGGTACCATTACAGCAAATTACATTATTTAGTATTCACCAATTCAGTACGCATAAAAAATAGGTACATGCCTTCAAACTATGTTTTCTATGTAACAAAACCAAGACTTTATATCAGTTTGTAAATGTGCTTTTTGCTTGTATTAGACTAAATGCCATTTTAATCATTCTTAGATCATATAGCTATTTTATTACTATGTTGTCCGACTATATTCTTCATGTCAATAGTTCAAAAGCCCCTGAGTGCTTATGTTATTTTGTTGTATGTGTCTTGCCGACTTTAAATAAAAAATTATCTTATCTTATTACTCCAGGACGACGTCAACATGCTACATTCATGGGAAGTGTACATTCACGGGAAGTGGAAACTTGGGACATGGAGTTCAACGGAAGTAAGTGCTATATCATTCAGGTTACACGTTCCAGGTCCCCAAACGAAGGAAGTGCTATATCATTCAGGTTACACGCTCCAGGTCCCCAAACGAAAGTAAGTGTTATATCATTCAGGTTACACGTTCCAGGTCCCCAAATGGAAGTAAGTGCTATATCATTCAGGTTACACGTTCCAGGTCCCCAAACGGAAGTAAGTGCTATATCATTCAGGTTACACGTTCCAGGTCCCCAAACGGAAGTAAGTGCTATATCATTCCGGTTACAGGTTCCAGGTCCGCAAACGGAAGTAAGTGCTATGTCATTCAGGTTACAAGTTCCAGGTCCCCAACCCTCACCCAGTATACACTGCATGGAGACTGTAACTAGCTCTAAGTACCTGGGTGTTCACATCAGCAATAACCTCTCATGGAACAACCTGTATTACGGGTAAGTGCCTCCGCAAACAGATCGTTGGGCTTCACAAAAGGAACATCAGAACAAAATACCCAAAAGTCAGGGAAACAGCCTGTAAGGCGTTGGTCCATCCGCTTGTTGAGTACGCCTCCCCAGTTTGGAGCCAACATGTATACCCAAACAATATTGACAAGCTTGAGATGGTTCAGCGTAGAGCTGCTAGGTGGACCCTTAATAACTACTCCACCTATGCTAGTGTTACCAGCGTGCTAACAAGTCTAAACTGGTGATCCCTTGAAAGCAGGATGTCTGATGCCCGACTGTGCCTTTTCTACAAAATTGTGTATGTACTTGTTGCAGTCCCATTACTCTCATACGCACAGCGATGCATGAGAATCCCCAGACATTCCCATTCCCTATGTTTCATACAGATCCACACACTGACCAACTATTACAAGTACTCATTCTTTCCCCTTGCCGTTGTACAGTGGAACTGGCTACCTTCAGAGATTGTCCTACAATCAGACCTACACCATTTCAGAATGGCGGTTAGCACAGTCTCCCACTTCATGCCTTAAATACATGTGGAATGCTTTTATCTTTTATGTATGCACTGTTAGTCTTTCTCAGACTTTTTAGCATTTAACACCATCATTATTTAAGCAACTCACTTGTATGTAATAAAATACATCTTTTACTCTTTTACAACTCCCATTGCACTGACACGCACCTGCACATAATACCCGAAAGTGGGTGATGCAGTAGAAATAGAGAGCATACATTACGCTATATATACTCAGTTGCAAAAGAAACTGGACACTTTGAACATTTTACTTTACACCCTATCCTCTTTATCAAGCGACAGTCACTTAATGATTCAACCTATTGAAAAACAAATGGCAACATG
>JAWPHD010020620.1:0-31113 GCA_037043455.1 Cyrtodaria siliqua | reverse complement strand
TAACTTAAGTAAATCGATGACTATCTCTAATAAAATTTGAACAGAATTAAACTTGAGTGTATGTAAGTTATGTACATACCCCGTCGTCAGAAGGTTTAGAAACGGTGTACATATATTGTACACTTTGGCATTGCTACTATAACAATATTACATTTATTTCTGTCAGGGTAAGCGCAAGAGTACACACTTTATAAGACAAACGTACAAAGTGTACTGAAGTCAAATGCTGGTTTGGATCCGTAGATTTCTTCCTTTTTTTTAAAAAAAAAAAGGTATTTTACCCAACGTGGGATAGATAATCGATACCTCGCTTCTCACATCCATTCAGCGCTCGCTCCATGTCGCAAATCAGCGTGAGTAGGTTGGCTGACAAAACGATATGAGAATTGGTTAGCGATCATATAGTATACAGTGTTATCCTTGTCCGTCCGTCCCGTTATAGTGTATAGTTTTATCCTTGTCCGTCCCGTTTGTCCTATCTGTCCCGTCGTACGAACATTCACGTTTTACTTTTATTTCTCAGGCAATAGAAACCATAGAGCTTTAAAACTTCGTACACACTTACATTACATAACAGAAGTATATGTTCCTATCTAAAGTTAGTCTCCGTGGCCGAATGGTTAAAGACGTTTAAACTTTAAAACGCTTACATTGTACACACGTACTATATGACAGCAATATCTATAAACCATACGTAGGTCAATGCGAATGACCTGGACCTATTTTTCAAACAGCTAATTTAGTCGATTTCTTGCACAATTACCACCATACTATGGTGGCTGATGTGTGCCATGTCGTGTTGACGTGTTGGCGGGGCGAGGACACGACAAAAAACTTATTTGTCGAGTTGTCGTGTCGTCGTGTTGACGAGGCGAAGACACGACAGCACGACAAATTTTACGCGACAATTCGACATTCAGGGGGCGCCAACACGACAGATTTATGTGTCAAGTTGTCATGTTGGCGGGTACAAAAATGTTGTGTTGGCGCCTTTTATTTGTCGTGTTGTTGTGTCTTCGCCCCGCCGACACGACAACACGACAGCATGACAAATACCTTATTTGTCGAGTTGTCATGTCGTCGTGTTGGCGTCTTCCGCTCGACATGCGCACAACTTCTTCTTTGAAAAGATGCTTGTTATTTGAACCAAAACACAAATATCTTTTTCTAACGATTACTCATTATTAAGTATATTCTTCTAATTACTAAATTACAATAATCATGATTTTATCATTGGCTAATACTTAGTCATACAAAATACAATTAATTAATTACAATATTTATAAACTTATAAAATATTCAGAAGTCCACAAACACTGCATTTATTTAAAAGTTAAACATTATTTCAGTCAATTATTATTTAGGTATCTTTTACAGTAGTTTAAATCATAAAATAAAATAAGCATATGTGTAATAGTTGTGCGCATTTCTAGCGGAAGGCGCCAACACGACAACGCGACATAAAAATATTTGTCGTGCTGTCATGTTGCCGTGTCAGCGGGCGAAGACACGACAACATGACAAATAAAAGAATACAACACGACAAATAAAAGGCGCCAACACGACATTTTCATACCCGCCAACACGACAACTCGACACATAAATATGTTGTGTTAGAGCCCTCTGAATGTCGAGTTGTCGTGTAAAATGTGTCGTGCTTGCGGGGCGGTGCTGTCGTGTCCTCGCCCCGCCAACACGCCAACACGACATGGCACAAATCAACCACCATATTATACAGATTTCAAACGCCATACACACTAACATCTTCAAGACAACAACTTTTTTCTGCTAACAGAAGGTCAATAAGAATGACCTTGACATACGTATACCCTATCGATAGTGTATGTCACTGACAGCGCTAAAGTTTGTGTCTGTCCGACTCCTCCGCTCAGCTGCTATTAATGCGCATGTGATGTTTATCCTAAGCCGAAAAGTCCTGGATCCGACCCTGAATATGTCTCAACATTTCTCTGGAACCTCGGGTCTATATGAATCGTTCCAAATTGGTTTCTAGATCGATAACTCAATATCGAACTTTTGAAATATGAGGAAAATATATTGCTTTATAGCGGATACGATTTCTATTACGTGATGGAAATGAAGCAATATAAAGCGCCTAATACGATGCACGTGTTATGCTCCTATTACCGTCACACAGCATCCATTATCTTAGCATCTCGATTTTTTCTTTGTAGATCAATGGTTGTGTTCAATACGGTGGGATAAAGGCATTGGCAGACGAGTAGATCATGTTGTAGGAACCCTAAACGTGAAAACGGTCATAAATGTGAAAAATGTCATAAATGTAATACAATTTTACCATAAATGTGAAAAACCCTGTCATAAAGTAAAAACGGCCCTGATGTAATGTAATAACATTTTATCTTAAACGGGTGGAAGGATTGGTTTCTGTTCATTTAAAAGAGAACGCCTACATGCATTGATATAACATTTTGGGACAATGTTTATGGCCAAATTATTCGGTCAAGGTCGATAGCCATCCAGATCGTACCGGAGTTATGGTCCTTTTATTGTTGAAATTTGACGATGTTTGCGGTTTCCGCCAATAACTTCAATGTTTATAATCCAGTCTTGATGAAACTTTAGGATAATGTCAATGGGCACAATATCTCGGCAAAGTTCGATAACCAGCCATAGTAAAACAGAACAGAACATATATTTTATTTCGACTTTTGTCCTACAAATTCATGGTCCCCGGTATCCGGATAAAACCACTTCGAGCGATACGACGAACGCGGATTACCGTCAGTGAAAATATTTCCTAACTGTGTCTAAAATATGGAAGGGTATCAGGGTCAAAAGTCTTAATGTGTTAATTGTGTTTCTGCAATGTCTCATGTGTGTAAATATTGCATATTTGTTTTTTCTTTGTTGCAAATGCAACATTACAACCTTGCAACTTTCAAACGCCAAACATCATAATGCGTCCAGTGTATGCTCCACGACATTACATGTATGTACAAATGTAATATGTGACACATGCTAACATACAACATTGCAACTTCTTAATTCGTATCAGTTGCATGCGTGGTAAATACAACATAACAAACTTGCAAGTTTCAATGGTTTTAATTACAAATTTAGAGTGTTTAATTGTTAATTTTACGCAGTAAATACAACTTGTGCAGCAGACAATCTATATCGATTGTAGCGCCACTTAACGTCATAATTCGAAGATTGCACCATTATGACGACAGGTGGCTAACTGGTACCTTTGTAAATCGCAATCTCTTGATCCAAAAATAACTTTCGCTTTCAGAGTTGTCTCATCCTGAATCTGTTGTTATTTTAGGTCATAGACCACTATTGCCTTTTCCATAGGCTTACTGTTTAATGTTTTCCCATATGATATGCAAACAAAAACCCCAGGCTTGTTTTTGCTAATCCTGATGCACAGATGCAACTTAGATACATGTACAAAGGAACTACTTTTCAGGTGCTGACCTATTATTAATGCCACTTCCATGCGTTCGAAGGTCATGACCCTACAATTTTAGGGAATCCCCAAACAATTAAATTGAATTGGGATTTTAAGGCGCACCAACACATGAAAAGGTTATATGGCGCCTAACAGGCATGAACATGCCAGGCTCATCTTCCATGTACATCGAGATAAAATATGGAAAATGGGCCTGGAACCTTCTCACCCTGAACTGCAGAGTTGCTGCAAATTCTATCGTAGAAACTCCATTTACGCTGGAGCCACGTTATTGTTTTTCTGCCACTGCTCTTTTGATGCGAGCGAGATAGCACCTGAAACAATGCAGGGATCATGATGAAGACCTTTAATGAACATGAACAAAAAATGATAAAATGAACATGAATTTGGGGGATTCTACCCCTCTGTCTACCCCTCCAAAGGGATCTGCAGTGGCCCTATTCTTTGCCCCGTGACCAAACGGGGGCACCCGGGAACCACACGGGGCCCCAAACAAATTTATGAAAATAAGATACTTTCCTTTTACTCTGCCATATCATAGAATCAAATTATATCAATGAAAGCTATTCTAAATAATAATCAGAAATTAATTATTAATTCAAGTAAACATAATTGAATTTCCCACCTAGCCTCTCATCCAATCCAAATGATGCTTGCGTATGCTTTAGACATCGGACTTTCATATACCTTTTCTGCCAATCAGACCGTTTGTTTCAATAGGGTACTGTAACCTTTAAGTTCGTCTGATGTCAATTATTTTTAAAAGTATCTATAATAACTGTGACCGAGGTGAGCGATCGATGCGCTAAGGTATAATGTATCTGTCGGACAAACGTTTCCAGTAAATAATTCTTTAAATAAGTTATTTGCACCAGAGTTGTGGTAGCGGGTCGAAGCAGGTAAGTGTCAACAACATGCTTTTCCTCACATTTCGCTTTGTTTCGCTCATGCACAGACATATTAATAAATAATAATAAATTGTTATTAGGTCTGTGGCTCATGCTAATTCCTCAGACAACAAAGTGTAAAATAGCTATCACTGGTGCGTAACTATAGTTAGGAAATACCTTCTTCTGGTTGTATATATATAGGTTATTTTAATCAATTAAATACATAACAATTTTAAAACATATACCAATCCTGATGTACTTCCTTTAATCAGTGATACAAAATAAACTAACAAACCCTTCTTCGAAAATGAGTCTACCATTAGGCAAAAAAAAAGGGTTTGTTTCCGCTAACGGCTTCAAAAAAAAAATAGTGTAGGTAGGTAGGCAAAAAAAAAAAAAAAAAAAAAAATGTTTTGCAGTAAAATAAGTTAGGGTCGCCGGCTTAATAATAGGGTCGGTCGGGTTAGCGGAAACAAACACTTTTTTCTTTTAAGCCTTACATAAAATTAAAATTGATTATGTTCAAACAAACACTTTTTTCTTTTAAGCCTTAAATAAAATTAAAATTGATTATGTTCAGTATCAGTAGAAAGAAATATAAATAACTCATTCTTCATTATAACTTCTATACAGTGATAATGTACATGTACCTATACTTGCTATATATTTTATATTTTAGCATCTGCATATCCTAGTGTATCAAGAAACCAGGACAGATACTCATACGATGATAACAGCAGCCAGTATTTGTGCCATTCCATAAAGGAAGCGGGACACATTCATGACCTCTTGCTGTCACATGAAACTATCCATCTCGCAACTGTGTATTTAAGTTCTGCAGTTGCGATTGGATAGTGATTTGGGATAAGCATGTTATTTCTACAATCATGTATTTCATCACTTACATCTGCCAATTGATTTCTTTTCATATCATAAAACAGACACATGACAATTGCAAGTATTAACTAAAGTCTATCCAACAAACTGTTACACAAACTATGTTGGCCTTCTTAGATCAAGTTATTAAATTGCTTAAACATACAAGAACTGATTATAATTCTCAACAGAGCAAACCTAAACCATTTTATGCAAAAATTTAAAAAAAATTGTGCAACAGAAGACCATAATGGCATTCTATATTTTCTGTAATACTCTGAGCAATTTTACCTATATATACTACTCAAAATTTGCTAAGGATTCTTTTTACTGTCTAAATTTCTTGCTTGACTAAATAGCATTATTTCTATTTTACCTGAAATTATTTAGGGCAGTTTATGGTCATCAGAAGCATGCAGTATTAAATTGTTGAAGTATCAATGAAATTAATATTAATTTCTAATAAAAGTATAGGGAAGGGGGGAAAAAAAGGTGATCTTTAGCAAATTTTGAGTAGTATATTAACTGTGTTTAAAACACGGCAATCTTGGAGTGTTAATCAATTTGCGCCTAACATAAAATTTAATTAAATTTTGAGTTTTATTTTTTTCTTATTATTCAATCAAGGGTACATATAATATTGGTGCAATATAACCAGTAGTTAGTAATATGCAAACACAATATCACTTTGATTAATATAAATGCCTGAACAATTGCATATATGTGCAAAAAGTATATATAATAAAAAAAAAACAAGAATGTCATGTGTCCCTTTAAATTTATAATTGGGATTATCCAACGACTTCAATGCTTACAGATGCGAACTGCCATCCAAAGCTGACAGAATACTATCAGTCAAACACAATTTTTTAAACATACAAAGGATATATATTTCTTTTTTTTTCACTGTGATACAGCTCTTTTGTAGATCACATTGTGTTTTCTCTTTATTTAAATCCATTTCAAAGCAGTCCAGGTGATATTTTAATGTTGCAGTCACACGACGTAAATTATCCAGTGCTGGTAATAAATGCCTGACAGAAAAAATGTACATGCCAGTCATAGAAAACCATTTAAATGTCTACATAGGATAAAGACACTTTCTCTTCTCGAGGAGAGTGTTATTCTGTAGTGACATCTCATCTTTGCTCAGAAAGTTCTAGGTCCATTCTCCATAATTTATTGAGATGTAAATGGAGGATGAGCCTGGTATGTTCATCCCTGTTAGGTGCCATATAACCTTTCTTGTGTACGTGCGGCATAAAGTCCCAATTCAATTCATCTTTGCTCATATGATGGATTAAAGATGTTGGTTCCAACATGGTTGTAATGATCCATGGCAGGACAATACCATTCGTCTGCTCGCTATGTTGACTGATAATGTTATAATCGTATTCAAAACCAATTAATGAAGTCAGTAAAAAGAATCCAATAAATGCAATAATTCAGTAAATGAAAAAAATAACTATCTGTCAAACTCAATGATTTATTTAATTTACCTCAAGTTCTGGACTGAATGTCGATTAGTATTGCTATGTCTGAAACTGCATTTTATATAAGTTCTCGTCGATATCTTGTAAAATCCTGTCTATGTATTATTTGACATGTTGTTCACCATATTTCTTGAATAACTAGAACTGTCGCCGGAGGCGGACGAATACCCCCCGCTGGTAACTTTTTGTTTGATATACAGACATATGGAAATAAAATGGCCATAACTCCTACAAACACTATCAAACCCATCAGGTTTTAGAGTAAAAGCGCGGACAAGAATTTTACTTCAAGGTATGAAATGCATTAAAAATACAAAGGATCATAACTCAGTGGAAAATTATTGATCAAGACACCATGACAGTATGCACATCTGCACTTGATATTGATACTTCCAGCAAGTTTCGTGAAATTCTAAGCAAGAGTTTTTGAGAAATAGCACGGACAAGAATGTGTATATTAGAAATACAAAGGGCCATAACTCAGTGGAAAATTATCGAACCGAAACGTCATGACAGTATGTGCATCTCCACTCGGTATTAATACTTCCTAGCAAGTTTCGTGAAATTCTAAGCAGGAGTTTTTGAGAAATAGCACGGACAAGAATGTGTCTATGGAAAGACACACGGACAAGCTGATTCCAGTATAATGAACAATGAGACCTGCGTATCTAGGTCAACAGAAATTACAAACAAGTCGGGTTTTCTACTCTGCCAAACATTCTTCTGTGACAGACTGTAGTGCAAATGGATTTATAGCAAAATTTATTTTATTTCAAATTTAAGCTTACCGCCACTATGAGGCGTAACATTAAACTGTGTAAGTGTAATTTCAGTAAAATGTCAAATATATAAATTGTCTGGCATGTATAAAGGTAACCTGTTATGTATGCACATACAGTCATTGTTACATGCCATATCATAACAAAATGATTTTACGGTCCATTTTAAAACATGTTTCCATAATTAAATTCATCAAAAATGGCACAGCGGTATAAGTCCCATACGGTTAATGTTTACCTTTTCAATAGTATTTCTGCATGGGCAGCCATCTTGAATTTTCCAAGGAAGAGTTTGTTTATTAAGTGATTTGTATGACTGATTACCACAGCAGTTCAAATATATTGCACAAGATATTGCCCCCACCATCCCCCCACTCCCCTCCCCCACCCCACCCACAATACACAGGGCCAACGGCTTTACATCCCCTCCAAATGACTGCATACTTGCAAAGTAACTTACATAAGATAATACAGTCCGTCTCATATACCTTGGATGTGGTCCAACTGCAGATTGAATCCATGACTTCTAGGACGAGAATCAAGTATGCTATCAGGGGCGTAGCTGCCTATAGGCCCTATAGGCCCGGGCCTACACCTCTCTCCGAAAGATGCAATAAAAAGTGAAGGATAAGTGGGGTAAGGGTTAAAACAAAATAAAGTCAAACTTGCTATGATTTGTTTGTGTTTTTTGCATGTGAAAGTGCTTTTTTGCTCTCCCATATGGTTCATGAGTAATCGATGTTAATTCAAAACTTTCACATCCGGTCAACTTCCGGTAGGGTGAGATATTCAGTAGGTGAAAATAAATACAAACTAGTTGTATAAAGGGCTAAAGTCAGTTAAGCACCAACGATAAACAGAGAGTTTACCCCCTACCAGAATGTGGGGGGGGGTGTATTATTTTTATTGATCACTGATTGGTCAAATTATTTTGATGATGTCATGTGAAAGTTATGAATGTGTCCTAAAATGCACCAGAAGCCACCATTTTGTCTATATCTCAAAAAAAATTGTGGTGGGGGTAGGGGGGGTGCGTTGCGGGGTGGTGGCGGAGGTGGGTCTGACTCCCCTAGATTACTCGCACCAAAAGTTCTTGAATGTCTGGGCCTACACCTTCAAATTAGGCCAGCTATGCCCCTGGCTATCCACCGCAACTAGCAATTTGTTATTTAACCTTCGGTCACATTAATATAACTTTATAAACTATAAACAAAATAAAGGCTCTGTTCATAAAAATCCACTGACTCGACAATATTCAAATGTGGTCCATGTAAAATAAATGTGGGTGGGGTGCGAAAATTCATAAAACTGATATAACCTGCAAATTCGACCTGCCATCAGAACATTGGTGCAAATAGCTTAATTAAAGAATTTTTCAAACAAAATGTACACGAATTAGATCAATAACGGTCTTATTGCATCAAATCCTCACATCGGTCACACCTGTTGTATGTCAGGTATGAGTGAAACTATTTGTTAAACACAATTACTCAAGGTGCCAGGTTGCTATCAAGCAAAAGCTCTGTAAATTAGTTTGACCAAAGACACAAGCTATCCGAAAATCTACTTGAGAAGTTCTGAAAAGCGTCCTCCAAAAAGTCGAAAATTTTGTCAACAAACTATATTATATACTAGGATTGACAGCGGCCATTTTAGCCGGGGCGGAATTGCGTAATAATGTATTGGTACCCGATTCTACAACGTAACGTTGATTTGTGTAGGTACCACTGATTCCCTGCAATGACAGTTACGAATGCAGATGTGAGGGTAAACAGTCTATGAATTATGGGATTATTACGCAATTCCGCTCCGGCTAAAATGGCCGCTGTCATACCTTGTATATAATATAGTTTGTTGACAAAATTTTCGACTTTTTGGAGGAGGCTTTTCAGAAATTCTCAAGTAGATTTTCGGATAGCTTGTGTCTTTGGTCGAACTAATTTACAGAGCTTTTCTAGAGCGAGATGCGAGCGAGATAGTACCTGAAACAATGCAGGGATCATGATGAAGACCTTTAATGAACATGAACAAAAAATGATAAAATGAACATGAATTTGGAGGGATTCTACTCCTCTGCCTACCCCTCCAAAGGGATCTGCAGTGGCCCTATTATTTGCCCCATGATCAAATGGGGGCCCCCGGGAACCACACGGGGCTGCTAGTTAAACACAAAACATGCTGATCAACATCATTCTCAGAAGAAATAATACTCGAACTATCGAGATACAGTGCTGCGGTACAACTGAAATGATGTTTCAATACCGACTGCATCACTTACTGAACGCCAAATTTATTTCTTATTTAATTGTTGAATTATGTAATTACTGCCAACAGAATAGTGCTAAAAAAACCGAATGGAAAACACGTTTGCATGTACATAACATAAAGACTCTTTAGACTCACGTAGGAAATAGTTTCACTGGCGGGTGATCCGCGTTCGTCGTATCGCTCTGACTTGGTTTTATCCGGATACCGGGAGTGGTGCATGCATGTAAACAAATATAATAAAGTTGACAGAAAACCAAAATGACCATTTAAGGCCTGAGTTCTGTCGCTTGGAAATTGACGACTTGATAAAACTTTGGGACAGCGTTTATGGACATAATATCTGGGCCACGTTTGATAGACAGCCAGATCGCCCATCTAAAACGAGAGTTATAGCCCTTTGATTTTTGAAAAATGAGGAATTTTGCAGTTTTCGCTCAATACTGACTTAACATGTATAAACCAATATTATTGAACCTCAGGGACTTTGTTTATGGGCATGCTATCTAGACCTAAACTTCTCGCAAACATCAACCCAGCTAAAGCAGCAGGACCAGACAATATTGCAAACCAAATGCTCAAAAACGTTCTCGTCAGCTTGCCCCTGGAGTATGCACCATGTTCCAAAGATCAGTAGACTCTGGCACCCCACCATCCGACTGATTATACGCTAATGTAGCACCTGTCTTCAAGAAAGGCGACGTTCAACTATCCCTTTCTCCTTAACCTGTGTCACATGTAAACTTCTAGAGCATATAATATGTAAGCACATACTGAATCATCTGGAAAAGAATAAAATATTCACAACACTTCAGCATGGTTTCAGAGCTGGCCACTCGTGAGAAACACAACTTCTTACTACTATGCAGGACCTATTACAGAAGCATGATAAAGGACAACAAAGTTGACATTATTATCCTTGACTTTTCAAAAGCTTTTGATACCGTGACTCATGATAAACTGCTATATAAACTCACTAAATATGGAATTTCTGGACCCATTCATGACTGGCTAAACATGTTTCTGACACAGCGCCACATGCAAGTGGTCGTCGAGAGCGAACACTCAGAACCGGTTACAGTGAACTCCGGTGTTCCCCAAGGTAAAGTCTTCGGACCTTTGCTCTTCTTATGCCACATAAATGACCTTCCAGATACGGTGAAATCTCAATTGCGTCTCTTCGCAGATGATTGCCTCCTATATCGACCCATCCAGACCATCGAAAATCACTTGGTACTTCAAAATGACCTCATAGAACTAGAGAAATGGGCTAAGAGATGGGGTATGCGTTTTAACGCGAATAAGTGCTTCGTCATGAGTGTCAACAATAAATCCTCACGATTTTACGACATGGACCAGCATACAAGACACTCCCTATCTAGGGATCACACTCTCTGAGGGCCTCAAGTGGGGTATGCATATAACCAAACTCACAAAGAAAGCAAATTCATAAATGGCATTCCTTAAAAGGAACCTCAGACACTAGTACGCTAATCGTCGAGTATGGATCAATAGTATGGGATCCATACTATGTAAAGGACAAAGAGCGACTAGAGAAGGTGAAGCACCAAGCAGCCAGATTCATCACTGGAGACCACAAAACAAGAGAGGAAGGCTGTATTTCAAGCATGCTACAGGACCTGAAACTGCCATCCCTACATGACCGACGTAGAAGTAACAGACTTACCTTCTACTACAAAGTGGTCGAGGGGAAGGTACCGGCTTTACCTTGTGAGAGGTTTCTTACCCCTATAAGACATAAACGTCAAATCCGAGCCAAATCATTTTCAGACTATAAAGCACAAAACATTGTCGAAAAATCAGTAAAAAAACAATAGCAAATGTTTCAATGTAGTACAGTGCAAAATTGAACAGTATAAAAACTCCTTCTTCCCTAAGACGACAGTTGAGTGGAACCACCTTGACGATAGCATAGTGAGCTCCAAAACAGTTGAGGGCTTCAGGGCAACTCTCCCTCAGTGCTTATAAACACTCTCTCCCCTATGTAATTATGCCGTAATTGGCCCTGCGTCGTATACATCCAGATCCAGATCCAGACCAAAGTCCATGACCAGCTAGATCTCACTTATAATGCCCTGAGTTATGGCCCTTCGATTTTTGCGGTGTCTGCTCAATAACTTTGACATTTATAATTCAATATTGAGTGCTAATCGAACAGCTACACAGTCTAAACAGCAAACCTTCATACGGGTGAACAAACTGTGATTAAGGCAGTTATATGCATCTGAGAGGCTTAGTTTTAAGCAAGGTTTGAACTCAGAAGTTACAAAAGGATTTGGAGATCTAACTTTATTATTAAAAAGTGAGTAAGTGAAATATGAATCAGTTGTAAACATTGTATTCTTCGTAACAAGTACATGCATACCCGTACAAAATACTAACCATCGCCCTACGACCGATTTTCTGTACATTTTATAAGCAGACAATAGAGAATTGCTCACTGCAGTCATGCTCGATGACAACGAAAGAAGTGCCGATGGGCAAATTATAACACGTGTAAGCGCTTAACGGGACAAATGTAAGCGTTTAAAACCTGTGTGCGTTTAAATCGAACTACCTAAAGCTTAAAAGGACGGTAACGTTTGATGTTTGTCTGAAGTCTTGTCG
The DNA here is from genome assembly GCA_037043455.1 of Cyrtodaria siliqua. Lineage (NCBI taxonomy): Eukaryota > Metazoa > Mollusca > Bivalvia > Adapedonta > Hiatellidae > Cyrtodaria > Cyrtodaria siliqua. The sequence continues at coordinate 18,722 of JAWPHD010020620.1, read as the reverse complement.
TGTCTTGCCCTCAGTGGTTTATTCTCTTGTTGCTCTGGCTTCTGACTTGGCGAGTGCCTTCTTTGTGGCTTTCTAGGCTATTGTTTTTTGTTGTATTTATATATACACACGAGCATCTTTTTGTTTTACTTATACTGCATATTAATGCTGTCTTGTTGGTTAGAGAATAGTTCATGGCGGGAATTTCTTTATTTATACTGTCCCGTTTTATTTGGTTGACAGTAGGGTAAGTGGTAGGTTTGGTGCACCCTAGAACCTGGGTTAAACCCCGGCGGCCTTTTTTGCCACTGACCGTTCCAAGGCGGTAGCCCTATTGTCAACCCTTTTGTGTTTGTGATGTATTATTTGGCCTTGTAGTCATCTTTAACTGTGTGCTTTGTTTCTGTGTGTGTTTGTGTTTGACTGTCGTCCTTTAATGCTGCTTTTCCTGTTCGAAGTTTATATCTATATTTACTAATAAAGAAACTTGCCCTAGTGATATGAAAAGTTTTCTCCTAGATATACAGAAGGAAGTTAGTTCTATGGATAAAAAAAATGATATGAAAAAGTCAGTTGATGAACTTAAAAAAGATAATAAACAATTTAAGGAACAGAACAAACAACTTACAAAACAAATTACTGGACTGTCTTCTACAATGTCACAACTAGAACATCTTACTAAATTAAACGAACAGAAAAACGAAAACCTCGAAGGACAATATCCCGTAGAAGCAATCTTAAATTATTTGACATCGCTGAAGATCATAATGAAACATGGGAACAATCTGAAGAAATTTTAAGGGAGTATATGTCGAATGAACTGGGATACGACGAAGCTAAAATACAAATATAGAGGGCTCATCGGCTTCCAAGTAGATCAAACGGCCCTAGACCAATCATCGCGAAATTCTCGTTCTTCAAAGACAATGAATGTGTATGGCAAACATATAGAGAAAAGCGAAAGGCTATGACAAATCACAAACAACCCAACGGAAATGATGTCCATGAATCAGGAGAAGCTATCTATTATCTTAAACGGGTCAGTGAAGACTTTTCAGAGCGAGCTTCGAAAGCGGGATCAAAGCTTATTCCCTTCCTTAATCAGTGCATTGAAAATGAGAACAATGCATATCTCCGATACGACAAACGTGTGGTGAACGGAAAGGAAGGCCAGTACCATCAATGAGTTCCTCTAAAATCAGATATATTTGACAATCAAATCTCAAATACAACTGAGAATAATGACATTCAAATAAATGCAATTAATAATACTGTCGGCCAAACTAACTATGATAATATTAACAATTAAAATGTTACCGTTAAGACGGTTGATAATCTTAAAATATGTTCTTAATGTTCAGGGATTGTCGAAGTACCGAAATGATGTTTTCTCAATTTCTGCAAACAATATGATATAATATCTTTGTGTGAAACATGGGGTAAACATGTAAATAATTTTGAAAATTTTATTGAAGGATACGTAGATTTTAGTTACATTAGAATACAAATAGACTTAATAGACGTGGTTCGGGTGGTGTGACAGTTTTTGTGAGAGACACTTTAGTTTATGAGGTAATATAAAACGTATATTTAGCAAATTTAATGAATATGTAGTGTTGATATTGGACGGTTCTAAATATGTAAACTGTCGTGATATTACTATGATATACGCCTATATTGCACCACAGTATTCTCCTCTATATAATGATGGCAACATAAATGTAGTCGCAGATCTCAACTCATGAATTGGGACAATTTTAGATTTCATTCCTGATGGTAACCTGAACTTTATATTTGGTGATAATGTTCCATACCCTAAAGATACCTTTGATATATATAGAAATACAAAATAGTATGAAGTACATAATACGTTTTGTATATCATTGATTGAACTATGTTGTACATTTGGTATACATGTAATGAATGGTGATTAAGAGGGTAAGTTTACTTGTATAGCTAATGACGGTGCCAGTGTTGTAGATTATTTTATTGCTTCATCTAATTTATTTTCAATCTTTACAGATAATTTTGTAGTCGGTAAAGAAGATTTTTCAGATCATTTCCCTATCTTTGGTTGCCTTCAAGTAGAAAGCTTGAAAGAGGTCACTCGGGTAAATTATGATATTGATGAGGCTGATATTAAATCTGGGCACTCGAATAAAATTAATAGGAATGATTCATTGAAACATGCATTTTTTTGAAAAATTCGATAATTTATATGAAAACTTCACTCAGTCAAATGTTTTATATTCGGCAATAAATTCGCCACCAGAGTTTGTTTCTCAAACGCCTGCTGACATGATGGCAATTAGGAATAACACGAGCAAATCAATTGATAAACAAATGACCTGAATGGTGGGATACTGAGTGTGAACAGCTCAAAAACTGTAAAATTAGATAATCTAAGAAAATTTCGACAAAACAATAACTTGAATGATCTTCGTGAATATAAAACTAAAAAACTCCTTTTTAAGGCGCATGTCGTAAAAAGAAATTAACGTTTGAATTTAAAAAAAAAACAGACGAAAGTTAGTTGAGGCCTGTAAAAACCCAAAACTGTTTTGGAATACTATTAAACATGGACAGCAATTTAAGTCACAGAGTCATGATATAAAACCCTTATAATGGTATGAGCATTTTAAAGGCTTATTACAAAACATGAGTGAAGATAATGATGATGATACTGGTTTAGACGAAATTCTCCAAAATATGGAAAAGAATTTAAACTGTGATCTTCTGAATATTCCAATTACTGACGATTTAGTATTAGTTCAAATAAAAGTCATGGGTCTTCATACTCCTGATGATTTCTGTGAAAGCATTATTGCCCCTGTATTTAAATCAGGCTCTCGGAACGACCCTAAAATTATCGTGGTATTTCACTAATCAATATAATATGTAGATATTTATGAGTATTGAAGTGAATTGAATTGAATGTTGTTTAACGGCTCATCAACACAGTATAGGTTATTTAGAGCCGCCCCAGAGAGAGGGGAAGGATACATAGGAATCCGGGAACCTGCCCTACTCTTATTATCGAATAGATTCCTATGGTTCTTTAACGTGCTAGGAGGATAGACCGATACACGGGACCGCCCGGTTTACGTCCCCATCCGACGGACGAGGCTAAGGTAAAGTGTCTTGCCCAAGAACACACCGACGGAACTCAATGGCACCACGGAGGATTGAACCCGAGGCCTCCGGTTACAAATCCGCCGCGCTACCGACTGCGCCACGCCAGCCCCTTGAAGTACAAGGTTAATAAAGTGGTGTGATCAAAATGATGTTATAGATGAATCTCAGTCTGGATTTCGAAAGAAATATTCGACTGTAGATAATGTGTTTACATTATTAGCGCTAGTACAAAAATATTTTTTGGAAAAAAAAGGCGTTTTTGTATATTCGTTGAATTTACGTCTGCATTTGACAGAGTACAACATCAAACGTTGTGGAATGCATTTCGTCGAAAGAATATCGATGGAAAATTTAAAACTGTTCTTGAAAATATGTATTCAAAATTGAAATAATGTGTCAAGGTCAACAACGGCTTTAAATTACACAGTTTTTAAATTGTACGGTCTGTACAAGACAGGGGTGTGTTGCCATTCCGATTATATTTTCATTATTTATTAATGATTTGATATCCATTTTGCGTTCAGAATGTGGACAGGGTGTATTTGTTTCAGATGAAATTGAAGATATTTCAGCGCTAATTTATGCTGATGACGTGTCAAGTTTTGCTGACACTGTCATCAAACTTCAACGTCAAATTAATGATATTGAGAAATTTTGCAAAGGTAGAACATCTTATATTCCAAGATGTATCCAGTACTGGCTTAAGCTTATCCCGTTTGAAAATCAGAGGTACCCAAAACAATGTTATTAACATGCTAAAGCGTTTGGAAGAAGCAGGTAGGCACACGTGGGCCAGCTATATTAGTAGTTTATTGTACAAATTTGATTTTGGATATGCGTGGCTTTCACATGAGATCGGCAATCCAACTTTGTTTTTGACTATGTTTAAACAAAGAGTAAAAGATTTGTATATGTAAATATGGTATAGAAAGGTTGATGTATCAAGTAAAGCTTATTAGTACAAACACTATAAATCATTGCTTAACACTGAACAATATTTCTCTATGGAAATGTCATATATACTAAGAAGTTCTCTATCTAGATTTCGATGTTTTTGTCATAATTTAGCATGGGTAATTTAAATATGGAAAGCAATATGAGGTTGTGTTCTTATGTTATGCTAGAAATATATCAGTAATTGAAGATGAATTTCACTTTATAATGGAGTGTAGAGAATATGAGGAATATTGAAGTCTATTTTTCAGAGCACATTGGCTGGTTACAGATCTTTGAATTTGTTTTATCAACTTATATCATGTACAAATATAAAAGATATCTTATCCATTGCAAATGTATATATAGATCAAACGAAAAACGTAAACTGATTATCGATAACAATTTCTTGAATTAGATAAATATAGAGTTTACATGAAGAATGTTAAGTGGATATTAGATATAGACAAAACGTAAAGTTTCTACTTTATTTGTTTATACATCCTATATTTGTAGCCTGAAATTGTTATAAACATGTTGTATTCTTATATCTTCATTCATACGTGTATAATGCATAATGTTATTATGCTGTTCAACTTCTTTCTTATGATGGGCCGGTGGCCTAAATTATGAAAAATAAAATAAAATCTTGAAACATTGAGACAATGTGTATAGTTGTAATATAATGGCCTATAATGCCGGAGCTATGGCCCTTTGATTTTTTAAAACTGAATAGCGTTTGCAGTGTCCTCTCTGTAATCTAATCATCTTGATGACCTTCTCACTTATTGTCTTGGGCATCAACGTACATAACCAGAAATGTGTAAAATACAAAAGGAGCATAAATAAGTTATACATGGTTATATAAAATGGATTCACACGTATGGTGTCAATTTGCCACTCTTATTTGGTATACTTTAACACTGAGTACCAAACATTATACATACAATGCCACATACGTCCGCTCCTTTACAACTTAGTATTTAAGAACTACAGAAATTTCCGAGATAAATAAAGATAACTATCAAGTCCCTATTTTTCAACTGATATGCATGTGATGACATCGTTCTGCTCACTGAAACGAATATCGGGAAGCGTATAGTTGCCGCTTTGTCGTTCCGTCTACCCTTCCACTCAGTCGAATTAAATAAAACTTGGTACAATGATAAAGAACGAGAAGGGGAACGCATGAACAATAACTTTACATAGGTTAATGACAGAATTATCACCCTTTTACACTATTGTGTTCGCGAATTATTGTCCGGAAACCATTGAGCCAAATGTAATGAAACTTGAACATGATAAATGAAAGAAAAGTACATATCAAGGAGTTACCAGATTCCGATAGTTTAACAAATAAACTTAATTTCCAAATGTATTAAGTTGTCCTATTCCTCCGAAACCTCGGTAAACATAAACTTCAATACAATAGACATCACAGCGTAGAAAAAGTTTCATTCATTTAACTGTCAAATATTCACCAACAATCAAAACAAATATGGCGAGGAAATCCTATCCAATAGCAAGCGCGTCACATGATTCCGATAGGTAACGTCATCACACTATTGCGTCATCACACGCTCGCCAAAAATCATAAAATAAGTTATGGTGGCCAATTTCAGTCATTACGCGCACTGAAGAATGCTATACACAAATCATATGAAGACAGATAACTCTAAATTAACGTTTATTTAACTATAATTGCAGTCACTCAAATATTTAGATAATACAAACAATGTGATTGGTTAAAGGACGATAACATGATCAGTTTAAGCACAGAAATATATTGTTGTTAGATCTGTGGTTTAAGCTACGTTCATTTCCAATGAACTGTACGAAGAACTACTTTCATCCGCCATTCATAGAATACGCGTGCTGCGTAACAATATAGTTCGGATTTACAGGGGCGTATTTAGGAGAGGGATATTAAAATAATTGGATAAAGAGTTTAAAACCGTGGATTGCAATTATTAGGGTTTAGTGTCATTTTGTGTGCGTTCATTGGGGTATGAACTGTTAATTGTCGAAGCACATAGCGTACATAATGCCCATTATGCGCTATGTGCTTCGACAACTGACAGTTCATAAAAAAGACACTAAACCCTTAAATCATTTAATGCTGCTCACAGCATGGACATCTAAATGAGGTGTCCTTCCGTACAACCCTGACAACACTGGTACAATATTTGAGATGAGTCCAGTGATCACATATTTCACACTGGATGGTCCTCCTGCACAGCTTGGTATGCTCTAGTGAGTGCAGATGGCGAATAAGCTCTTCTTTTACCCTATGATGAAGGACCTATTAGCTGTAAATATAAGAAATACCATTCAATCTAGAAAAAAACACAATTTCAATTAGTGACTACAAAATAACATAATGGCCCTAATTGGCTTCCGTAGAAAAAAAATTGGTTGGCATTTTTTCCACCGTATACCGTTACTATTTTTAGACTTGACATAGTTTTTGCAGGCATAGATAGCGTCTGTGGATACACAAATGTTAAATGCGTTATTTTATCGTTTTAAGCGCTATAATAAAATGACTTAGAGGAAATACATAGAAATTATTCATCAACAATGTAAGTGACGTTTTCTTACCTTTATTCGAAGCATTTTCTTGAAATTGTTGTAGAAACAAAGCGACCGAAAGTTTTAATATCTGTTTACATCCGTGTTTATTTTTGACGTCACATTATGACGTTACGCTCGCGATATAACAAAACCTATCGGAATCATGTGTCTATCGGAATCAGGTTACTGGAGGAGAACCACAACTCTACCTTAAATTATTGTTCTTTTACACTCTGTTGTTTTCTTCATGAGAAAACAATTGTTTTGTTTTTTAAATGCTCTTTCGATCTTTTACTGACTTGGATAACATGCACGATGAATTTAATAATAAATAATAAATAAATAATACCAAGCTGTCAACCAATTTTACTTACCAATATATGTTGACATCACATCCTGTAAGGTAAGAATGTTGATATATAGGTGCGAACCAATGTCATGCACAGGGCTTTCCATTTGTTTTTGGGTAACAGGGAGATTTATACTTCTTCTTTTGTTGTTGTATCAGGGACTGCTAACATAGCCTGTCAGCTAACCAAAGAGGGTAAAGAAGAAGAATAGCTCTAATAGCAGGTGAGATGGACCATGATCATGTCACGCGTACATCTTGAATAAGTTCGGTTGGTACAGATCAAACAGAAATTTAAGGAGCTGGAGTGATATGTATGTAAAGTCTAGTATTTTTAAACTAATTCAAGGACCTCTGCTGTTTCTAGTCTGACATGGCGAAATTCTGATTTTATCTACGCTTTCGCTTTCTTCTATGAGGTTAGTGTGGGGGGGGGGGGGGGGGGGGGGGGGGGTGTATATGGGGTGGGGTATATGGCTTGCTTGTTTGTGGGGGGGGGGGGGGGGGGTATAATATGGCTTGTTTTCCTTGTATATATTAGCTTTATTAGATATGTGTAAAGATCGGATGGAAAATAAGTACCTACTGATTAACAAAGCACAATATATTTATTTTTCAATAAATCAAGGGCAATAAGTCCTTTTTATTTTCCTTTAGATGTGGTTTTCAAACTTATTGATCTTTCGTAAATATTACATTTTTACCAAGTTTACCAAGTTTGGTAAAGACTGGATGCAAAATGCAGTCGCTAGAATGTTGATAAGTCAAACGATAGCATTGTTTCCATTAAATCAAGGGGCATAACTCATAATGTTTATTAACCGATATTAGTTGCATTTGAACTCGTTTGAACTTTCATCAGTATTAAGACTCTGGTCAAGTGTGGTCAAGGCCATACACAAAATGAATGAGATAGAGTGTTAAGGCAAATTTTAGCATTTTTCATTAGATCAAGGACCTTAACTCTGGTGTTTGTCATCCGATTTAAGTTATTTTCGAGCTCGTCCGCGCTTTATCAATAGCCAAATAAAAATAGAGGGGGCTAGAGTGTAGACAACACACACTTAACAGAGGGACGGACGACGTACCAAATGCCAGTTTTGGTGACCAACAATGACCAGCAACTACAGATACACATACAGTTCACACAAAGGGAAAAAGTGTTCACGTTTAACGTTGCTGTTTTCATATTTACGGTAAAAACAAGTTTTCACGTTTACGGTAAAATTGTATTACATTTATCACCAGGTCTTTTTCACATTTATGACAATGGTTTTTCACATTTATGTTAAGTTTCATGTTTATGGCACAATGTAATTACATTTATGACAGTTTTCAGATTTATGACTGTTTTCATGTTTAGGGTTCCTACACATGTGTATGCATGACCTACCAAATAATGTGTCTATGAGAAGCACATCATAAGTGTTTTACTTCCGTTCTAATCTCTTCTCTTCTATTGTGTACAAGTGTCGTGTTGCAAAAATAATGAGAAATAAACTATGTTTAAACAAAACAATGTGTCTAAAAGCTCTTTTAATTTCTGATATTATTTCTGAGTTTATACAAAAACCGGATTGCTGACAGTTGAACATAATTCAGTGCTGCCCTCATATAATTATTGAACGTCTACTTTAAGTTGTGTTATACATATTCTATTCACGACAACGCAAAACTGACAAAAGAGCCAATATATTAATGTACTTTGTCAAGAAAAGAAAATTATCGATTCTTATGGATGGAGGTTGGTGTGCAATACTGGTTCTATCCGGGAATTAGTGGGTGGTCTGCCTCCACCACTAAATAATCGACCGTCATACATAGCCTAAAATGTGTTAAACAATGACGATGAACACCAAAAACAAAACAAACAATAAATTACTTACCCGCCATGCTGAACTTGGACAGAGGCTCGAATATGTGCACATTGATCAATATACTGATCAAAAACAAAAATTACCCTTTTTTCTTTCCCTTATTATACAGACAACAAAACAGGAAATAATAAATGATGTATATAGTATAATTAGATTGACCACCACCAATAGTCCAAACAGGTTGTTTTTCTTGAAAAGTTGAAACGTACAGAATGGAGTTATCTCCTTTTTCCTTAAACCATGCATTTTTGGTAAAAACACATAAAATCTACAAACATTACCTCAATTTGTCCAAGACAATATTATCTTTAAGTTGCTTTCAAAAATAATAAGAGAAAAACACAACACCGATCGTGTATAGGTAGGAGCCTTTGATTATAAAAAAATCATCAAACTACCTCCCTTTAAAGATTCTATAGCATATATAAAAGAGAATTGCTTGGCAAAAACTTGAAACAGTTTAAAGGAATATTTAGTACTCAGTGAAGTGTGCTTAAAAACATCAAACATTGTTTAAGTAAAGCGCTATTTAAGCTGTCCTACCCGCTCAAAAACTGGCCTGTGGGAATACCAGCAAAAAAGGGTGTACTGTTTTATTGGTGAGTATATGTAATAATGTATATTTATACATACTCGGTAAAAAAAAGAAATTGGCCAGAGTTGATAATTGATGTTAAACGATGGAATAGGCGTCGTAAGGTTATAATTCATATATCATTGGAAATATACATTTGTGTTGCTTTAAACGTCGAAAACTAATACACTTCGAGTACAAATTGACAGAAAAATGATATCCTAAATAACCTAAGATTCAGAGTTAAAAACGTGCAAATGTTTTAACACCTGCGACAAAATGATTATCGTATATATCACTGGATAGAGAGTCACATGTAAACAACTTAAAACCGAAAACTGTTTATAATTTGAGCGAAAAAGATTCGAAACTTCACGCACATCTTAACGCAATAAATGTTGTTACACAAGTCCTATAACTCTGACTTTCATTTTGGCAGAGTTATGCCCCTTTTCTTAAAATTTTAACCTGCAACATTACCAAGCTCATAACTGGCCATAATTTAAAAGGCATTTGACATTTCACACACATCTTCACTAGCTGAAATAAGCACATGACAGGCGACATAAGTGTTCCATGGAACGCCCGTCTAGTTCTTTGTTATTGTTACAATAGAGTTTCATATAAAAGAAATGTCTCACGAGAGTATTTAGCTCCCTTCAAAACTTCTGAAAAGTTCGGTTTTATCACCATTTTAAGCGTTAATTAAAAAAACAAAATGTCTTTGCTGCCGAAAAGAAGTTTTGAGAGAGGCTCTACAGTACGGCTATGGGTAAATTAATACTGGTGTGAGATCTGAAGCATCATAATCATCGAACTCATCATCATCAACAACAACAGCAGCAGCACTAACGCAGCTGCAGCAGCAGTATCGCCCTCAAAAGCATCATCCTCATCTACCCACTTAAAAGCCTTATCATAATTTGTATCATCGACAACAACAACATCATCATCATCATCAGCCTCATCATCATCAATTGTATATATATGGGCGTATGCTGGGTTAGTGCACTGGGAGGAGAAACAATTAGTGATAGACAATTAGGAGGAGAAATAATTAGCTGCAGACAATTTTTAATTGTTTTCTGCATTTATTTCAGTAAAGTGTCGGATTTGATCAATAAAGTTTAATTGGAATCCAAATAATGATTTGAAACTGTTAGCGGATTTTCCACTTATAAAACAGTGTTATTTGTTTAATTAGAATTTATTAGGACGCACATTAAGGGAGTTTCTTCTGACATTATCTTTTTTTATATATAAAATTGGATTCAAGTAAGCAAATAATGAAATGTTTCGTTTCGTAGTTAATTGCCAATCAATATAATGTACAATAAACACTGCATTTAATGAACATTTTACGGTCAAAACTGTTCAACAAATCATTTTTAAAAAGTGGATGTTTGTATACACTAAAAGACACTGAGATGTTCCTCAGTTCATATTGTTAGAAGGGACTCACGGCAATCTTGAGTTATTAAAAATGTGCCGTTTTCATTTAGTTTACTTTATAACTTGCATTTGTTCATTAATATTAATAACAAGAAAAGTTTAAAACTGTTCTGGCATAGTACTAACTGTTGATTATATTGCAACAATATATTTAAAGCTTTGGTGGATTTAAAATAGAAAATGAAAACTCAAAGAAGTCAAAATGATGTTGGATTAATAATCGAGACACTAATTTTAATTAAGAAATAATAAAAACGTACCTGTGTTTTATCGGTGAATAAAATACAGTTAGGAGTTCGAATGCGTTTTATTCACCGATAAAATACAGGTACGTATTTATTATTTCGATTCTAACACAACAATAACCCCATTGTTTACACTTTTGTGGGGGCACTATATATTGGCGGAGGTCAAGGTAATCGGGCTGCTATGTGTACAGGCTGTTCCATTGGGCGCCCCCGTATGCAACGTTGTGCGCAAATACACTAGTAGTCACGTGACAAACAATTAAGTCATTGCTTACGTCATATAGCTTGCGCTGTATATCGTCAAACGTTCTCAGCTTGTTTAGTTTAGTTTAAGATGCTTATTAAAGTTATGTGTACTGGTGCATATGATGGGTTTATATCGGGTGTGTGTGCAAGGTTTGGCAGCATGGCAAGTTTGTTGTAATTAACATTTCATTAAAATAACTGTTTAGTTAGTCTTCGTGACGTATATTTATCAAATGACGTCATGTAACGTGGCGCTTCCAACGGATGAAATACACTCGGGGGAATTAATGGAACAATGTATTTTGTCCCAGAATATATACAGTTGTCTCTCTTCTTTGTGTATATGAAAGACTGCGCGGGTCGTGTTAGAACGTCAAGATTGTCGTGTGTTCCTTGAAATTCAATTCAATCCAAGAACATGTTAAACAGTTTTAGCAAATTAGATGAAAAACAAATGTTTTATATATAAGCATTTAAAATCGGGTTACTTATAGTATAAGTATCTGATTTTGCGCACAATATGACCTATTTGTGTCGACGTTCTGTTCAACACCATTCGTTCGTTCGTTCGTTCTTTCGGTCATTCATTACTTACTTAAAGATGAATGGCCACCCTTTTTGTAGTCTTATCAATTAACAAATGTAACTCTTAAACATCATATGAATATTTCTTGATCGTTTCGGAGAGAAACATATATTATACTATAAAAGCAAGTATTATTTGCATGACGTAGATACTACTTTTACCACTGCGTGATTGCACGGGGAAATGATTTAAATCTGAATTGTATAGCTGCATAACTATTGCCAGATAATTGATAAATACATTTACCTGTGGATTAATTTACCTGTTCAAAGTTTTCTACGTCATCAAATAAAATCGTATTCTCGGTTTTCACAGATATTGCAATGTGTGAATTGTAAATATCTATTGTGTGTATTGATTTCGATTTAAATAAACATAAACAGTCATGTTCATGAAGTAAAACATGGCCGGAGAACTTTAAGTGTCGTCCCGTGTAGTTTATTAGAATAATAATGAGTATCATACAATTGGGACACATCAACACGGTATACGGTAGGGTCCTAAACTCATTGTAAATATTACAATATAATGCGGTATACGGTAGGGTCCGAAACTCATTATAAATATTTATAAATATTACAATATAATCCGGAATACGGTAGTGTTCGAAACTCATTATTAATATTACATTATAATGCGGTATATGGTAGGGTCCGAAACTCATTGTAAATATTACAATATAATGCGGTATATGGTAGGGTCCGTAACTCATTATAAATATTACAATATAATGCGGTATACGGTAGGGTCCGAAACTCATTGTAAATATTACAATATAATGCGGTATACGGTAGGGTCCGAAACTCATTGTAAATATTACAATATAATGCGGTATACGGTAGGGTCCGAAACTCATTGTGGTCCGAAACTCATTGTAAATATTACAATATAATGCGGTATACGGTAGGGTCCGAAACTCATTGTAAATATTACAATATAATGCGGTATACGGTAGGGTCCGAAACTCATTATAAATATTACAATATAATGCGGTATACGGTAGGGTCCGAAACTCATTATACATATTACAATATAATGCGGTATATGGTAGGGTCCGAAACTCATTATAAATATTACAATATAATGCCGGGCAATAGGAAAGACGATGAAGATGCGGGTGGATCATTCATAAATTTATTTCATTGCATAATACAAACACTATAACTCACAGATACAGACAAAGTGACACAGATAGTGACGATAGAAAAATACCTGATGCAATAATCTCTCTGAATCGTGTATTAAGCATAATAACAACAGTATAAGACACTTTGCAATTATGGGCGTACCGTGGCATACTCCTTTACTCCCGGGAGTAACTTGAAAAACATAAAATAAAATAAAAATCCTAAAATGTTGAAAAATGCAATCAAACTCAGAGTGGGGAGGGGATAAGGGTGGAAAATTTCTTTTTGCGAGCGTAACATGTCTATATTACTGACAAATATCGCTTGTACGAACACCATTTTGGTCCAAAGATGAAAACAAAAATCGAGGAAGCCCCCACAGCGCCCCACCCCCCACACCCCCAAAAAAAACCACATCTGAGAAGGAAGCACCTCCTTTGTGTCCCTCCCCCACTCGGCGCACTGAAATATTTATTTTTTGTAGATCAATTCACATTTGATAATTAATTTCATATTAAAGGTTGTCTGTGTGAATTAGTTTATAATAAATCAGTTTGTAAATATGTTTTGTGGGGCTATTTTTCATTATGTTATTAGTATACAATGTAAACTGGAAGGAATATGCGTCTATTTTGAATTTGGTGGGAGTTGGGTTTCCGTACCAAAGACCTTGTGTGATACTGAAACGTCACAATCGCGCGGATTCATAAAGTTACAACACGCCATAGCATTGTCAAAGAGCTACCATATCCACAGGCACTTGAGCCGCAAATGTTATTGAAAAAATAATACGATACCCCTACTATCTATATAACACACTATATAACACAATGAGTAAGGGAAGCTTGTTTGACACCAAATATATTCCACGCAAGTGTCGTACAGAAAGCACAACTCTTTAGGGTGAAATTTAAGTAAATCGCCACAATGATGATACCACTTACACCAGCTATTTCCCCTATTATGTTACTTCGGTTGATACCTCCAAGAAAGTGACCCCGAGTGGGAGATTTCGGTTTCTGAATACGAATGTCTTTACGGTAAATAACCAAGTCTGATCCAAGATCGATCAATCATTGAGTACAACCGGAAGTAAACACATAGAGTGGGAAATAATGTCATGGTAGCAATGACGATTTTACCTTAGCGTTTTATACTATTTGCGGCTCAGAGTGCCAGTGGGACCCATAATCATATGGAAAGATTAAAGTAATGATTACCACAAACATCATCGTACACTATTGTTGTCAATATGAGTACCAATGTGTCAAAATAAGAACAACAGAGTAATAGAAAGTGCTGTTATACGTATAAAACCCCCTCCAATGTTATTGCTGTTACCAATACCATATTGTCTTGTAACACATGGTGTGACGTCATACGCTATCTAATCACCAGACGCAACTCAATCTGACTGGGCTGCCTTGCGAAGTCTCGCGAGAGGTCTAAATGATCGAGACTACACATTATCATGTTCATAACATATAGTTACCCAACTTTTTGCGACTGAGTTATCAAAATATAACGTTTCACAGAAGTAGCATTCATTAATAGGTTCCATGTAGTCACCTACAATACCATGGTAAAGTATATCAAAGTATCTCTATCCAAAACCGTACGGTTTCAAACTAAAGTCACCACACACCTCAGTCAAGCATTCTCTGGCAGACGAAGATGATTAGCTGTCAAATGCGATGCCATTGTCGAACGCGGATGAATGAGCACTGTTGTCTTGGTAAACATTTATACCACAAATATAATAGTATGGTTTTATATAAATATGTATATCACAATTTATTTCGCATACGCACTAAAATAGTCCCATTGAAACGCTATGTTCTCACTTGCTTTAAATATCTCAAAGCTGCGATACTTGAGCTTCGAATTCTGTGTTCTCTCGGAGATCTAGGTCTTGACCGTTTAGTCCAATATTCTAGCCATTGATGTCGGAGACTGCGCATGTACCGGATATGAAGCTAAAGTGGTTCCGGCTGGTGCGCGATGTCCCCATGAAATTAGGCATGTTTTGGTGCGGCGCCATGCAGTTGTTGTCCGGCATCTGGAAAGGATTGTGACCAGCGTTAGTCCAGGGAAGTTGTTGCATCTGAAACACATACCGATTCGTATAATAACATTTGAAATATCAATTGTTTTTGTAAAATCTGTGTGTGTGAAATCTAATGTAAACTGATAACTATATATATATATATACGTCAATGATATATTTTCGTTTTCCCCCGAAATATACTGAATGATTATTATAAAGTAGTTTTTCGGGTAGAATGAGTACTCTTGTTAGTAATTAATATTAGGCGTTAATTACGCATTCGTGTGACATCTTTGTACACGCATTAACAATCACTAATGCATAACACTATGACTGAGATATATTAAGAGTTGTGGTTGGATAATTTCATTACTGAACCTGCGAGTATGCGTCATGACGTGCGTGAAATGGGCATATCATACCCCGGCATGCCGGCACTCCCGGACCCATTGTGCGCATGGTCTGGAAATGGCCGTATCTCTCTCGCTTCCTCCACTTGGCACGTCTGTTCTGGAACCCAAACCTTGTAAATGATAAAACGACACTGTTTACCAATTGTATTATACAGGTAGTAACTTCTGGTGTCTAGAATGCCCAGGTGTCGTCTGGGATGCACAAGTGTCCTCCTTCGCATGCATTGTCAGTCACAATCTTTAAGCATAAAGTGTAATGGATGTTTAGCGACTGTGTGAATAAACCCTTTTTACGTCGTTTTCTAGCACTTGTTAGGCACTAATATATGACGGTTAATGTGGGTGTTTGCGTGGGTTTTTGCTTTGTTGTTGTTGTTGTCCCATTTCCTGGATAGAACTAGTACTGTATACGCTCGCCATTCGTAAGAATCACCATGCTGTGTAAGAATCATATGTGTAAAGCGAGACGAACTTTACCAATCCTGTTTGTGTCTGTACTCATTTCATACAGATTGTTTAAGTACCATGCTGACATTCAGAACACTGTAATTGTACTGACTAGTACCGAGTAATTTGAATACAAGTTAGTACCCAGCAACTGCTGAACTGCCGTTCTGCAAACCTTAGAAAATTATATTAGTACGGCTACCCGAAATCAGGATGTCTCTGTGGGCGACTGCATCCGTCCATTTTCTACAGGACGACTTTTTTTCCAAAATGGCAGCCTTTTGGCTACATATATATAAATAGGGATGTTTGCCTTGGTATTACTTCTTATATTATATTTTCCTCTATGTTTTCCCTCCGTAAAACTAGGTTAGCTTAGATCTCGCATAAGAATCGTTACAATAAGAATTTACGTGCTGACAGCTCCCAACTCGAGCTTTATATTATAGTTGTGAGAAGTCTGTTTTTTTACAATAAAATGAAAAATAACACATTAGGGAAAAGAATCCGACGCGGACGATTTTAATGACATTGTGTTGTCTTTATCACATACCCTAGCTATAATTAAAACCTCACGACGGACCCGTGATTACTGCAGGTAGTTTGCATAGCATCACGGATACTACTTTGACTCTGCGTAAAGAACACGTAGTCTATTCTTATCGAACACGCCTAACACAATCAACTTTCAGCCATTAATGAAATTAAAAAGAAGGAGAATATTCTGGTATATAAAAGTCATTAAGAACTCGCGCGTGTTTCAATAACTAAAACATGGTCTTCAATTTCATTCCGTCGCGAAAACAGACTTAGCTCGCAAATATAACTAAAGTGTAAGAGAATATGTTTGTATCTCTTGTAAGATCATTCACGACAAACTGTAGCCTCTTTAGAGTCTTTCTCGGCGCCCAGTCCGGACGGAAACACTGTGCTTTTCGAGATTACTTTTCTGTTGTAGTTATGGTTCTTCGTTCTTTTAATTAACCTTTTTGTTCACTTTAAAGAACAACTCTCGACGCCGTAATTAAAATTGCAAATATCCACTTGCAGAGAAAATTATTAAAATGTTCATTTATTACACTGAACACCTGACACTTGTGTTTCCCTTTTCTCGTATTCACTAACCTCGTTAAATATACTAGCTTACACTATCCTTTTCCGTATTTAGTGTAATAATCTTTCTCTTCTTATTTTCTATTTTTTATTTATTTAAATAACAACCTTTAGCGCCACCAACAAATCCACTTGCTATGGGAAACGTTAAAAAGTGTGATTTAATGTATCGATCCAGAAGTCGGATCAGAGTACTTGTGTTGGAATTTGATAGTGACCAAAGTGTGACTAGCAGCTGTTTATGAAAGTGAAACATAACGATAGATGCTCGTAGTTTGTTAGAAGTTGCAGAACATCACAAAAAACACGGAAAAAGCCGGTATCCAAGGCCTAGAAGGTCTAACATGTCAACAGCTTGATGGTTAATGCATAGTTCTTACTGATTAGTACTTAACCGGGTCTCAGTATAACACTAAAACGCATTCATTAAAGGTGTAACTACCATTCTTTCGCGCGGTTAAAAGGGTGAACTTAATAATGTTTAAATTACGGGGCACAAAGAAAAGAAATATGAAATGTGGTTGGCTTTTTTGCAATTTTTATAATCATAGGTTTATGTATGTTTTTGCGTAAGAACCTCGTAGTGACAACAATGGAATTAAGAAAACATTAAACTTTCCCTTTTAACGAGTTACGGAATTCCATCTCACCAGAGCAGAAGCTTGATTATTGTAAGAGATAAGGGAGAATTTCAGATAGTTTGTGGAAATTATTGTTCTATTATTTATAAGTATAAAATCCTACAAAAGTATATAGCTGTTTGGGTATCATCTTTCGCCATATCCATATCTAGAGTCTGGTGAAAGTTGTTAACTAGCTGAGAATGCGAGAATGGCTACACTATATTGATTAAAACTGCGGTATCTCTATCTTCCCACTGACTTCTGAAGTGTTGATTCTACCTAAACATGCCACTATTGCTCTTCCTCTTCACATCAACTTTAAACAGAGGGATCAAAGATAATTCACTACAGGCTTTGTTGACAGGCAACTGTGACTAGCCCTAGTCTCACTACCCCGGTTGCGCAATTCCGTTCAATGACATTACGGCGCCCCCCTGGATGTGTGTTAATAACACGACTAACGAGGCTGATAATGAGGCTGTCCAGGGGAGCCTGATATCAAATAAATAAATTCATCGCCTCACGTGGCACTTAGCTTGGCTTAAATTTACGATCGAGAGTTTTATTTTAATCAGGTGTAACGGAGAGCATTCTCGTTATAGCTCAGACAGAAATTATTCTCTCAGATTAAATATAGCAATCGCTGAGTTATTGCGAACGAAAGTATGAGTTCTTTATCCAGTGTGCAAAGTAATACAACAACATAAAACTATAATTAAAATAGATGGGTCAATTAGTTGTCTTGACAAACGTTCATGGTAACTTTTCATACTCTAGAGACGAGTTTCTTACTTAATAAATAGAAGTAACTTCCTACTGGCGGTTGTAGTGGGGCATATTCACACTATAACGATGTAATAACAACTAAACTTAATATAAGTCCAACTTTCACTTAATAGCAGACCTAAGTATTTTAACATTGGAAGCGATGACAGTCATCGCGCCTTTTTACTGTATAATGCATATTGACAAAATATATTGTTAAAGCAAAGAAGAACT
>JAWPHD010020619.1:0-31114 GCA_037043455.1 Cyrtodaria siliqua | reverse complement strand
TGTTCACTGTTTCAGCGATCCAGAGACACACATCTCTAATTTTTCAGTAGCGAGTATGGTTATTTAACCTGGTTTAGTTTGTTTCATTAGCGAGTCAGAATTTGTAACTTGTTTTAAAGGGGTTGATGCACTCTTTTCAAACAAGGTTTATTTTAAAAGGCTCTGAAAAACTTGAAAAAGTTGAAAGAATTATCAAAATGCCATGACAAATAAAGGTGATATGACCTATTGAAACTTTGCAATCTCTGAACGATGACGTCATCGCGCCTTTTTACAATATATGGCATATTGACAAAATGTCTTTTAAAGCAAAGAAAATCACCACAAATGAAAAATAAGCATAACATTTATACATTTTACAGCTGTATATTTATTTTTAATCAATTTATAGTGATTTTCTTTGCTTTAAAATGTATTATATGTCATCGTTTCAAGATTTCCGCCTCCATTTATGTTCTTTGCAAATTTTCAATAGGTAACTTTATTTTTCATGACATTTTGATATTTTTTTCATCTTTTCTCAAGTCTTTCAGAGCCCTTTTAAATAAATCGTGTTTGAAAATAGTGCATTAACCCCTTTAAAGTTTCAGTAGCGAGTCACGAGTTAAGGTTTTAAGATTGTTAAGTGAGCCAGATTCTCTAACTTTTTTTTATTTCAGCAATTTTCAAAAGCTTATGCTTTATTTAATCATACAGTTGTTTTATAAACAGCGGACTTGTGGGCCAGAGCTGGGCTATTGTCTTCTCAACTGCTGGATACCAGGTCCGTATCTATGACAACCAGCAAGATAAGGTTGACGCCGGGTTTGCGGCTATCAAATCCAAAATGGCCGACTTAGAAGCCAAGGGGTGTCTCCGAGGTTCAAAGACAACAGAGGAGGCGTTTGGAATGATAACGCCTTCGTATTCAATAAAAGATTGCGTTCAAGGGGCGTCCTATGTCCAAGTGAGTATACACGCAGTGTTCAATTTATGGGCTCTGTACAATTTTCATTGTCAGTCTATACTTGATTGAGTACCTCCTATAAATGATGAACATGTTAACAAAAAGACAATTTAGGCACTATATACTCGTATATGGACTGATTAATTTAATTAGATTGAGGCGTGTACAACTCGGTACCAAAAAGCCTCAGCAACAGTTACTTAAGCTGGCGCAGTTCTATCTTATTTCCTGGGTTGGTTTGGCAATATAACCAATCACTTAATATACTGAAAGGAAAAAGAAACGCAGGGTACGTATTTCCGCTATATATTGCAAATACTGCACACTTAATTCCATATATATTCCAAGGTAATCGCAAGATGTTTTGTAAAAAATAAAAGTGCAGTTAGTTAGAGAACGGACACAGCTGTGATGTTGTAGACGTTTTAATCACAGTACACGTTGTAACAAGAAATTCATAAATGCTGAAGTTCCTCTTTGAAAAATTGAGCCAGTTCAGTACTGTATTTAATGTTAAGTGATTGCAACATTTAAAGCCTAAGTTTGCTCACCTGCTTGAGCCAAATGCGCATTCTGACGATAATGAAACTTTAAAGGGGTAACCATTGGTGTGTTCAGTGCTGTTTAAACCTTCTTTCTAAAAGGACAGGCCTAATGTCGCCCTGTAACATTTGATTAGCAGTAGCATATTAAACATACAATATTTAGCGGAAATACGCACCCTGCGTTTCTTTTTCCTTTCAGTATATATGGATTTATTTTTCATGAACAATATTGAAACAAAAATGCATTTAAAACACGGAGTTTTTTTGGTAGTTAAAAGGTTTGCTTACCCTACGTTTACACTATGTTCCAGGCGACCACGGCAGCCACGGCAGCCCAAAACGTAGTGCGCCGTGGGATTTTGGACAGTTTTTGTCTTGGTACTCAAGTTCTGTTAGGTATCATTACGTTTTCTTACGGTCTATTAAGGTATCCGTTACACACCGTGAGCTGAAACGAGCCGCCGAAGCCCCGGAGACCCGACGGTGCACTACGTTTAAGTCCACGGTATGTCACGGACGCTTGTACGTTTCCTCACGGCCTGCTACGTTCTGATGGGACCTCTCACGTTTTGTCGCTTAACAATCAAGGTTTGCCACGTCTGTCAAGTTCTATCAAGGCCCACTAAGGTTAGCCGTGACCTCCGGGTAAGGGGGGGGGGGGGGGGGGGGGGCAAAAACAGCAACAAAATACTGCAACAGTCAGTGTATTCTGAACCTTCAATGAGAGAACATGAATGTGCATGACGAGGATGATTTCGTATTTGTATGTTTGCTGGGCGCATACATTCGGTCTTTTCTTAAGCAAGAATGCCGCCAGCAGCTGCAGAGGGAACTGGTCGGTGTAGATAGATGGCGCAGGAGGCGGGCAAGAAGACCAAGGTCAATGTGGGTGCGGTCATGGTTATCCGAAGAAAGACGACAGCAGTTCTGACACTACTCAACATTCATAAAAAGAGAGCTACGAACCGAGGACGTAAATGCCTTTCAGAACTATCTGCGAATGCCACCAGAGCTCTTCGACGAGATTCTCGAAAAAATTACGCCAGCAATCGAGAAACAGGACACAAAGTTTCGCTCTGCTCTACCACCTGGACTTAAACTTTCTTTGACACTGCGACATTTGGCTACTGGGGACAACTACGCGTCACTCTCCTATGCATTCAGGTGCAGTAAGGCATCCATCTGCTATATGGTGCCAGAAGTTTGTAAGGCCATCGTTGACGCCTACAAGGATGAAGTGTTCACCGTTCCTGTGACGCCTGATGAATGGAGAGTCATTGCTCAGGAGTTTGAAGAGAGGTGGAATGTTCCACATGCGATAGGAGCACTCGACGGAAAACATATAGCAATCAGCAAGCCACCCAACACAGGATCTTTGTACCACAACTACAAAGGCTTTTTCAGCGTCCCTCTCCTTGCCTTGGTGGATGCCCAGTATCGTTTCATATGGATTGAAGTTGGTGGGGTGGGGCACATGTCAGATGCGCAAATTGTTAACGACTCAGAGCTCTATGAACTTCTCGAAGAAGATCTTATAGGATTGCCACCACCTTGTCCTCTGCCTAATGATGACCAGAATCAGGACGTACCCTACTTTATCCTGGGAGATGATGCATTTGCATTAAGAAACTACTTAATGAAACCGTATTCAAGAAGAGCTATGTCGAAAGAAAGCCTTATCTTCAATTACCGCATATCCCGTGGACGAATTGTGGTTGAAAACGCTTTTGGGATCCTGGCTAATCGATTCAGGTGCTTCCTGGGAACTCTAGAACAGGGACCAGACACAGGTAAGTAAATGAGCCGCGACGTGAGAAAACCGGTCTTCGGGGTTTCCGACCAGGTCCGACAAAAACCGGGCTGTGCAGCTACAGAAGATGATTAGAGGCTTAAAATTTTGGAATTAGAAAGAAGAGGGAATGTACTATCCAAGTAGCGAAAACAAAGGCGCTGATCAGCTTCGCGGTTACCGCGAAGCTGATCTGCGTCTTTTGTTTTCGCATATGAAAAAATCCAGTTTTCTCACGTCAGGGCTCAAATTATTTTCTAACCATCCTCTATAAAATTATTGCCATTTATAAAGTCAACAAGTGCAATTGCGAAGTGCTAAAGAGTAAGGGTAAAGTTCACTGATGGTCGTTTGTAATGTGCTACAGATCTATATTTTCTTCATGTATGATAAATATATTGTTTCTACGATCAACATCCAGCGAAGACCTAGTTCAGTCTGTGCATGCCCATACAGTCTGACAGGGTCCAGCATCCAGCGTAGTTTTAGATCAGACTGTTTCCGATGAGCAGGCTGGTCATATTCATCGCTGATTACACATGTCTACTGTATGAGAGCTGTTTAACGGTCCATATTGTTTAACTTTATTGCAGCACGAGGCATCATTGAGGGTGCAGTCGTACTTCACAACCTGTTAAGGAAGCGGGTTCCAGTCATCCCGGTGAATGAGGTGGACCATGACGACGAGGATCACAATCTAGTCCCTGGCAACTGGAGAAATGATGTTCAGTGGCAGGACGTCGACAACCCACCCGACGCAAGGACGAGAGAAACTCGGAATGCTAAGGAACAACGGGAGTACCTTGAAATGTACTTCAATTCTGCAGCTGGTGCCGTAGAGTGGCAGGACAGGATGATCACTCCCCAGTGAAAGGCATTTTATAATGGAAGAGCCACGAAACTTCAGTGTTAAATTCATAGGTGGCCGGCACATAGAGGGGTTTAATGCAAAAATGGCCAAAACGTCAAGGTTGGTTGATGCACTCTGTTTAATTAAACAGTGTGTATCAAGCCTACCTCACGGATCTTGGCTTTTTGGTCATTTTTGCAGTATAACCCTCCCCGTGCCGGCCACCTATGATGAAACTTGGCAATTGTTGTGTTTAATGGTAAATAATAATACTTAATCCATCATATGGCGATATTGCACTATGCAACAGGGATTTAGAGATTATCGCATTGGTGATTTTGGTTATCGCCCGGAGTATCAACCTGAGACCCCATTATCAAGTCCGAGAGCTTAAGCTCGAGGGTTGATAATGGTCGAGGGTTGATACCGCGGGCAATAACCAAAATCCCATGTAATAATCTGTTTATCACATGTTAAAAACACTTTCGAAGAAATTGATTAAAATCGAAAACTAATATCAATTTCTTTTCCGAAATAGAAAAAATCAACCTTAACATTCACGTAAAGTCATTCCAAATACGTCAAACTTTCGTCGCTTATGGGCATGATACCTATCCCGTTCAAAATAAATGATTTACGGTTATCTAGTATCACATATTCAAAATTTGGTTATCGTGCAAATATAGCCCCAAATATGTGATAAACGCAAACCTTTCACTCACAATTTTTTGTATTTTGTGAAAATTGTATTCATATGATTCATCACATAAAACATTCAATAGTATAAAAATCTTTATTATTTTCATTATCATAACTCTTTTTACCACATGTAATATGTTGATTGAATTTGGTATGCATACAAATATTGACAAGATGCTACAGCGAATGGACAAAACCTTTTGCCTGTGAGAGAGCTACTTGTAGGCATGCGTACTTGAACACACACATAACGGACGTTCGAAATGACGCTTTCCTGCGTTGATTTTTCACAGAAAATGTCAATTTGAGGCATACATCTGTTCTTCATTTTTCAAAACTTATATACCACAGCCTTTGATATTTATGTTGTTAAATCATCAAGTATGCTTTCACTCATTACCTATGAGATGACAAAAATAAACCTTTAACAACAAAGCGAATTCACATTGTTTGCACTCATTGTCTATGAGATGGAGAATTGTAATGCCCACTGAAACTTAAAAAGATTAAGAAAATGTCAATTTGAGGCATACATGTACATCTGTTCTTCAGTTTTAAAACTTATATTTACCACAGTCTTTGATATTCAGTCGTTTAAACGAGGTTAACTCATCAAGTATGCTTTCACTCATTGCCTTGAAACGAAAAAGCAAACAGATTGTTTGCACTCATTGTCTATGAGATGGAGAAAGAAAAACTTTACACACAAAAAAAACAAACTTATCTGTATGTGCATTGTCTTAGAGATGACAAAAATGAGTACGGTTTATGGACACGATGTTGAATCGTCACCCGCCATTGGGTTCTCTGAAGGTGAAATAATAGTGCTGCTGGTCCTTCTCTCTTGAGCTTGTAGGTTTGGGCTTCTCAGATTGGCGGAGACCTGACCAGACAAGGAGGGAGAGTCTGAGGTAAGCAACTGGCAGTATGAGAAGTCTTGTTCATCGGCAGTAGATGACGACTGTGCCTGAGCTGACGCATACAACACTGGCTGTGGCTGGTTTCGTGTGATGGACGGGGAACAAGTTATGTTCATCTCGGGAAACTGCTCCTGTACCCAAGGGTGATCCATAGAGTGCCAGAGACTGGTTGGATTTGTCACATTAGCAGGCCACTGGGAAGGCGGCGGTTGCCATTGTTGTACCGGAGGACGCGCTGGACGCTGGGCAAAAGGCTGTCCGTAACCTCGGGGTCGATTTCGGTCAGCTTGGGCTGACTGCTGTAGTTCTATCTGCCGGAACTGCTGTCGCTCGGCATCGTTCTGGCATTCGTGCAACACCTCCATTATCCTAGATTCTGCTCTACGTCGGATGGCTGGTGGAAGGCTTCGAATACTTCCGTCAACAAAAGAACCGAAGGCAGTGGCTGGGTTCCCCTGACTTTGTCGTTCGGCCAGAAAGGTCTCCAAAAGGCACAAAAGGGTATCAGGATTGGCTCCAGTACGAGATGACGTGTCTGTGGAAGTTTGAGTGCCGGCAGGTGAAGAATCGCCTGGTGCTCCGAGAGCAGGTGATACCGTTAGAGCGTCTACTGGAGTCTCACGAGTAGTTTCAGCTGGTAGATTATCATTATTAGGAGGTCGAAGTCGAGCAGCGAAGCTCGCGACGGTCCTTCTTGGCAACTGTGTGATGTGCTCCAACAGGAACTGGAAGCGCTGCCAAATCCACCTGATGAAGACGAAAACCTTTTAAGTAATGAAACATACACACACACACACGCATGCATGCACACACGAACGCACATTTCTCTATATATATCAGGTAATATATTAAATACGATTTCAAGCACTACTCGCTGAAATATACAGGAGAGACGCCTCTCAAACAGTGAAAATACGAGTTTTGATCCTCAATATTGTCGTAAATTCGTTTTGTTACTGATAAATTTTATTTGATGTCGATTAGCATAAAGTAATTGCTGCATGTCAGAAATTACGTCACGCACATACATGTAAAAGCTTAATGATGTCAATTATTGGCCAACGTAACGTAATTAATGCACGCGACGCCAGGCGGACTAGAGTGGGAATTCTTTCAGTGAAAATTTAAAGAAAACCATTTATCAAATTGACATTTCAAGCTAGTTTACAGATGCAAATTTTTAATTTACAACCAATATCATGCCCAGAAAATGCATGAAAGAAACAGAAAATGTGATTTTTTCGGTGTTAGGTACATTTTTATTTCACTCATGAACATCAAAAGCGGTATTTTCACTCATTGCTTCGCCACTCGTGAAAATACAGCTTTTGGTGTTCGTTCGGTGATATAAAAATCGATCTATTCACCGAAAAAAACATCGAATATACTTTATGTTATACTTTTGATAGAGATACTTACTGTTCGGTTGCGGTGAATCTGTCTGCAGCTTGACCAGACTTTGTAACAGCTGTCTTCAGTTTGCCAAGCTTGGTGCGCATGCTTTCGTACCAGGTCTTGAGCTCTTTGGGTGTACGGTTCATTTGCCTGGCCTGCTCTGCCCACAGTCGGTCTTTTGCTGCTGTGTCCTTGTATCCAGCAAGTCTCTTTGAGTAGAGCGTGGGGTTCTGCTGGAGGAAGTCAATGACGAGCTCCTTCTCTTCCTCTGAAAGGTTGGTGACAACCCTTGGTGCAACCCTCTTCCTAGTAGGTGCATCTTCCTCAGCTTCCTCGACTTCCCGTGCAGGTTCAGACTGTGTTATTGGGCCAGGAGCAGGACCATGTTCTTCTTCTTCAGGCGGCGGTGATCGGCGAGGATCTTCAGGCTGAGGCTGTTCTTGAGGCTGTTCTTGCTCCTCTACTCGTTGGGCCTGCGCAGGACGGGATCCTCTTCGTCCACGCCTTGCCTTCTTTGTTGGCATTATTTATACTATGAAAAAGATAATATATCTGCACTCGTCGGTGTTTGTCACTCGAATGAAACGTCCCTGTCGGCTTGAACAGTTTTATACTACTTGTGCGCCTGCGCGCACCTTGTCAGAACGTAGCAGAACTTCAGGTAAACCGTAATACGCCGAGACATATCGTGATTGAACGTGACGAAACGGCTAACGTTCCCCGTAGCTCGCCGTGAGGTCCGTGAGAAATCGTGGCAAGCCTGGATAAAACGTGCAGCCACCCTAAAACAACCGCAGCTAAACGGGAACTAAACGTGGCAGACCGTAACACAACTTCACAGGACCGTAAGTTGCCGGGTCATACTCTTGCTTCACGTCTTGCTACGGACACTGTCCAAGTTTTGTTAAGGTCTGTAACGTACTTTCACGTTTCGTTGCGTTCACCCCGTTTTACTGCGTTCTATAAAGTAGGTCATCTTCGCCGGGACGACCGTGGCAAATTTTAAGTCTGACTTAAAATTTGTCCCGGCGTCCACGGCAGTCACGGCGAGATACGTTAGTCGATACCGTTCCCCTACGTTGTCTCACGGTCACCCCGTTTCGTCCACGGTTGTCTGAAACGTGGCTGCCGTGGCCGCCGGGAACATAGTGTAAACGGGGGGTTATTGGCGACGCGCTTTGAGCGCGCTACCTATATTTGTTATTGTTTTTTTATGCTGCATAATGGCGGAGTACGTGACATATGGAGGAGCACGTGATTAAAAATGTTGTGAGTAAAAGACTCTTGAGGGTAAAAGACTTGCCATAAGATTGTGTTGTATTGAATTTGCTGTATTGAAACTATATATATATATATATATATATATATAATTATTGAAACACGCCACCAGACACCACGGCACATCCTTTATGGAAGATTGTTAAGGATGAATTAAAAGCTGTTCGCCCCTGATCATTTATCTGCATTGGCCCCCACCCCCACCCCCACTAGTCGACCCCCCCCACCCCCCACTAATCGACGTCAGAGTGCACATGTACCGGCGACCTCCAACGACAACAACCCAAGCATTTAGGCGTGATACGCTCTGGCAAGGGCCGTTGTTGGCGTTATACCACACTGCACACTGTTAGCGACTGATCGAAGTTATAATTCATTAAATCATTTTGTTATTTATCAACTTAATTCCAAATTTTTCCACTGAACAGTGGCATGTTCAACATAAACAGATACCACGTGATGTATTTTCTTAATTCAAACTACCTCACCATTCTAAAAATCTTCATAACATTCTAGAAATATATATCATCAGCAATTAATGCAAACACTTAAATATGTTCTGATATCTTAAGTATGTGCCTTTGTTCTCAAGTTGCTATTGCTTACTGTTGCCATATAACTTTATATACTTTTTAAAATATTTCTACATTGTTGTTGTTATATAATAAAAAATTGCAAATAAATACACGTTTCTTTCCTCCTTTTGAAAACATGCTGCGCCGCCCTGATGCTTTGCATCAGTTTCTTCTTGTATGTATATAAGATATGAGTTGAAGGATAACGATGGTTCTGGTGTCCACGCACATTGCCATTTGCTGTCATACATGCTTTTAAATTGCACTTGTTTCCCTACTTTCAGTTCCCCTATTCCCGAAAGTGGCCCCAATTTCTTTGTTTCTCATTTACCGAATTCTGTGTTCTTGTATACCTCAAACAATTTCTTTTGTATACCCGAAGGAATGCGTCTTTGAAGATTTTGATTTAAAGCGGAGCGTATTTGAAGAAGTTGTAAAACACGTGACCCCTGACGTCATCATGGCAAGTTCGACTGGCAATATATTCGCATCAAGGCTGTCAGAAGGACTTCATCTGAAAGAAAGAGTCCTGATTGCCCACCCGGTGTGTATAACAATTATATTAACTTTATTTCATTCAATTCTAGTATACAGATGAAACAATGGATTGCAATGAAAATCATTAATATCACCTGATTCGCATTTCTTTGGCGTTTATTAGAAATAATCCGATGTTTACGTTGCCAGACCGGTCAGGAAGTACTTCCGGGTCGTAGGATGCTAAAACAGTTTCATGGAATAATCCAAAGGCTCTAAATTTCAAAATATTTCAAAATATGTATAGCCTAAAGGAATGACATGAACTCTTGAACTGAATCTGTGTTTTTATCAGACATTGCACAGTTTGACAACCAAATGTGTGTGAATAACATAACTAACGTGTATTATTGTGGAACTGATGACAGCTTGTTTTGCATTGTCGGCTGCATTTCACCGATCTGACACATTAGATGTTATAAATTGTTATTGTACTGAACAGAACAGCACACTATTTTATTAAGAAAACCATACAATTTCTTGTCTAGAGTATGTTTATTTCAACTTATATAGTCAGCAACACCATTAAACAATGCACAGAGAGAATAGTCCTTTTTGAATTAATTTATTATGCATTTTGGTTCATAATTGTAATCCATTTTCCTTAAACAATTATGAAAAGTAGATACAAAAAGCGAACAGGAAAAGTAGCAGTCAAGGACGACATTCAACCACAAACACACAGAGAAAAAAAGAACAACTTTAAAGATAAATAAAAGGCAAAATAAGACATCAAACACTAAATGATTGACAATAGGGCTACCGCCTTGGAACGGTCATTGGCAAAAGGAGGCAGCTGGGGGTTTAAGTCAGGTTCTAGAGAGCACCAAACCTCACTCTTACCCTATTGTTATTCCAATAAACGGGACAGTGTAAATAAGATATTCCCGACAGGTTAAAATCTCTGACAAACAAGGCAGCATTAATAGGCAATATAAGTAAAACATATAAATGATCATGTATATATCATATAAAAACGCGTAGAAAGCCACAATGCAAGTACTCAGTGACTTGGCAGAAGAGGAAAGCATAGTGGCGAACTGTAAATGGGTCCACAACTAAACATGCAGTGCGTTGCAAAATGATAGCGTCATAACCTCTTTTGATAAACCAAATTTTATAAACAGTGTATGAAAGTGATTATGACTAAGGATCTTACGAAGTTTGTAAATCAAATCACCGTAGAAGTCAGGTTGTGATAGTCCTGGTCGAAGAAGAGTTCTTAAATTACTTTTATATTTTAAAAGTAAATCAGGGTTACAATAATACAATTTTGCAAAGGTTTTTCAAAGTTTATGGTAACGGTAGCCCTGCTGGAGTAGCTTTTCAGTTATACAAATATTACGAATATTAAAGTCCTCAACACGATAACAAGCTCCAGAGAAACGAATAACTAAAACTTGATACTGCGATTACACAACTATATTTGTGTAAATATTGTTCTAGTTATTTTTTTCTGTTTACGTATACAATGATCGACGTCAACGGGTGTTGCAAGAGATACTGTCAGTTGTTGGTTTATTCTAGTGTGCCAGGACATTACAAAAGTACATGTCAAATCAAGCTGAAGCGAACAGTCATTGAAATAAAACGTGTTTGCTAGTGACCATGTTGGATTTTGATTTACATGAGCGAAGTTTTGGGAGTTGCAGGTTAATTTAAAAAACAGTTCCAGAAATCCACGTTAACAATCCTACCTTTCATTCATTCACCTTTGTTATATAAATTATTTATTACATTCAGCTCAACCCACCACACCTCGTACCTCTTGTTGAACTGATCCCAGCGCCATGGACGGACGAGTCGGCCGTCTCGGGGGCACGACATATCATGCAGGACGCCGGTCAGGAGCCCATTGTTGCCAAGAAGGAGACCAAGGGCTTTATAATATGCCGAATACAGCATGCCATCACCGCGGAAAGCTTTAAACTTATCAGGGTATGTGTGGTCATGAATAATAAAAGCAAGTGTTGGGTAATAAACAAAGCATTTGACATGTATAGCTTAGTTCTGTATATACAATACGCCAACATTCTATTTGAAATACAAGGTGAAGTTAAATATGTGTTCATAAGAGTACCAGAGTTCATACACTATATTCACATATTATAATTTTAACATTGTCTAGAAAATCATATAACTATAAAACTTTTTTTTTTAAAAATCACCAAATAAAACAAATTAGCCTTCGTTTTTTTGTAAACATTCAATAAATGTAATGCGAAACCTCAGATTCGCTGGCAGAACCAAAGGAGCAATTACAAAATGATAGAAATAAGTACAAAAGTCGAACAGGAAATGCAGCTTTCACAGAACACAGTAAACTCAAAAACACGCAAAAGGACAAACATGAATGGCAATGTTAACAAAGAATAAAGGCATTTGACGTCACAAACACAAACATGGTTGACAATAGGGCTACCGCCTTGGAACGGTTAGTTGCAAAAACGGGGTTTAAACCAGGTTCTAAGGTGCACCAAACCTCACACTTACCCTATTGTAATAATAAAACGGGACAGTGTAAATAAAGAAATCCCCGCTATGATATAATCTCTGACTAACAAGGCAGCATTAATAGGTAATAAGTAAAACACAAAGATGCTGGTGTATATATAAATACAAAAAAACAATAACCTAGAAAGCCACAAAGAAGGTACTCAATGACTTGGCAGAAGCCAGAGCAACACGAGAATAAACCATTGAGGGCACGACAAGATTGCAGACAAACACATCATTCTTTATTCATGAATTTACCCATACCATTGTTATTCGTTACAGGACGATGTGATCAGCGTACGCGACCTAGATAAGCTGATGCCTCATGGTCTTGGCCTCCGTTATGCATTCCTTGGAGCTCTGGAGACGTCCTACCTCAACGCAGACGGTATATTGGCGCATGTGTCCTTCCATCAAGTTAATGACGAGTAATGGCGACAGTCTAAGTCCTCTCTGCATCAATATAAAAGAGCCGAAAACAAAATGTGACAAAACATAGTCTTGCAATATAAATGTTCGCACTGCGCTGCTGTATTATTCACGTTTTAAAAATTAAGTTCTGTCTAAAAGTATATATATATACATTTATCTAGTATCTAGATAAATATTTTACTTGTTAATGGCCAGTTTGATTATAGTAAATGTCAAATAGAATGCGTAAGCTTGACATTAGATAAATCAAATTATTAAATTTATTTTACAGGATTGAAAAGCTTTTGCTCGAAATATGCCAACGACATTTTCGCGCTGCAAGAAGATTCCGGTCCACCGATAAAACTAGAGGGCGCACCTCTCGACAAGATTCAGGAGGAACTAGAACAACAAATCCCATTGGATAAAATTGAGGAGAGACGGAAATGGCGAGATGACAGACTCGCCGAGTTGTATAAATTAAAGAATAAGAGCACTTCATAAATTAGTGATGAATCATAAGTTTTCTATATTTTCTTCATTTGTTGGAAGGCTCGTCGAGTTGTATAAATTAAAGAACAAAAGCACTTTATAAATTATAGATGAAGTTTTTTCTCATGAACTTAATAGTGTAGAATTCGAAAAAACACATTTGATCGTTGATTCAAATAAATGAATAAATAATTTGATAAATGAGAGATGCCATTTTTGTTACACAAACATTGCTCGACTGTAAGGAAACCTCGGAAAGTACTAGTATGGAATTGTAATTAGCTCTACTGGCGACAGGCCATGTCAGCTAGTTAATACGATAATAATTCTATTTGTGTTTATCGAGAACAATATATCTGGGTTACAGTCAATCTGAATATGTTTTTGAATTGAACTGAATTGTATTTTATAGTCGCACAAACAGCTAAGGGCATATGACAACTATGCAGCTTCCTTTGGTGGAGGAATACACCAGGTGCCGCTCCGGGCAATTTTCGTGCACGGTCGGGCACCTGGGTAGAACCACAGACGTTCTTCAAGCAAATATGTTTCTAAACCAAATCAGATTAAAAGAACAACGTAAAGTGTGTGCTAAGATGAATAAAAAAGATACACGGTCTGCTTAACATCGAGTGAAATTGTTATTTAAAGCATTTAATATGAAACACTTCTTTTTAAAATGATAGTGAAAATAATTAAAATTGATATCTAAAGGTTAATTGTTAAATTAGAAGTGTTTTGTTCCAAAAAGATGTCGGACGAGTTGGACAGTGCGACTGCATACGTTCACAGACCAATACGTTACATACTTATGACCCTTGGTTATTTGCTCAGTAATACTTTAATGTTTTCTGAAGGCAAGCACTCAAAGCTCAAATAAAGTGAACATCAATGGATACATATACATAACTGACTAAAAGTATACTTTGGTAACCTTTTTTTATTTGATTGTCACACATTTTAATTTGACTCGAAAATACTATCTGTTTTAGGTATTTTTTCCGTGTGACAGAAATTTTCTGGGGCTGTCCTTCTATGTCCCTCTCTATCTTCGCCTGTTCCTAGACCTTTGTCAATCACAAAACAATTTATTATCGCTTTAAAGCAAATCACAAAACAATTTATTATCGCTTTAAAGCAACATAGGAAATAATATTAATGAGTTATACAAACAAAAGGCACTAGCAACGACGTTGAGCTTTCAAGATCACGTTATTTGGTTAACTAAATAAATCTGACAGATTACGGGGCATAGCCTAGTGCATACACCCGTAGTATTTACAACTGAAACACATAACCATGTGGACTGACTCCCATACTTATTTCAGATCGCCTCCAGTACATTCATAATCCACTAATTTTCATCAAAACACTACCTCACGTGTATTGCTATTGAAACACAAAACCATGTGTAAACCCCAAATCGTGTGTATTGTCATTGAAACACAAAACCACGTGTATTGTCATTAAAACACCAAACCGCGTGTATTGTCATTTAAACACCAAATCACATGTATTGTCACTGAAACACCAAATCACGTGTATTGTCATTAAAACACCAAACAACGTGTATTGTCATTAAAACAACAAACCTGGTGTATGGTCATTGAAACACCAAACCACGTGTATTGTCATTAAAACACCAGACCTCGTACATGGTCATTGAAACATCAAATCACGTGTATTGTCATTCAAACACCAAACCACTTGTATTGTCATTGAAACACCAAACCACTTGCATTGTCAATGAAACACCAAATCACGTGTATTGTCATTGAAACACCAGAACTAGTGTATTGTCATGGAAACACCAAACCACGTGTATTGTCATTAAAACACCAGCTCTTTTGTATTTTCACTGAAACACCAAATCACGTGTATTGTCATTGAAACACCAGAAATCGTGTATTGTCATTGAAACACCAAACGACATGTATTGTGATTGAAACACCAAACACGTGTAGTGTCAATGAAACACCAAATCATGTATATTGTCATTGAAACACTAGACTTTGTGTATTGTCACTGAAACAACAAACCATGTAAATGGTCATTGACATACCAGATCACGTGTATTGTCATTTAAAGACCAAACCACGGTTATTGTCATTCAAACACCAAACCATGGTTATTATCATTGAAACATCAAACCATATGTATTGTCATTGAAACACTAAAACAACGTGTATTGTCATTGAAAGATCAAACCATGTGTATTGTCATTGAAACGCCAAACCACGCGTATTGTCATTGAAACATCACACCATGTATATTGTCATTGAAACACTAGACTTTGTGTATTGACACTGAAACATCAAACCATGTGTATTGTCATTGAAATACCAAACCACGTGAATTGTCATTGAAACATCAAACCATGTGTATTGTCATTGAAACACCAAACCACGTGTTGTCATTGAAACATCAAACCATGAGTATCATCATTGAAACATCAAACCATGTGTATTGTCATTGAAACGCCAAACCACGCGTATTGTCATTGAAACATCAAACCATGTGTATTGTCATTGAAACACCAAACCATGTATATTGTCATTAAAACACAAGACTTTGTGTATTGTCACTGAAACAACAAACCATGTGAATGGTCATTGACATACCAGATTTCTTGTATTGTCATTTAAACACCAAACTACGGTTATTGTCATTTAAACACAAAACCACGGTAATTGTCATTGACACATCAAACCATGTTTATTGTCACTGAAACATCAAACCACGTGAATTGTCATTGAAACACCAAACCACGTGTATTGTCACTGAAACATCAAACCATGTGTATTGTCATTGAAACATCAAACCATGTATATTGACATTTAAACAACAAACCGCGGGTATCGGCATTGAAACACCAAACCATACGTATTGTCATTGAAAGATGAAACCACATGTATTGTCATTGAAACACCAAACGACGTGTATTATCAATGAAGCACCAAACCACGTGTATTGTCATGGAAACGCCAAATCACGTGTATAGTAATTGAAACACCAAACCACGTGTATTGTCACTGGAAGATCAAACCACGTGTATTGTCATTAAAACACCAAACCGCGTGTATTATCATTTAAACACCAAACCACGTGTATTGCCATTGAAACACCAAACCACGTGTATTGTCGCTGGAAGATCATACCACGTGTATTGTCAGTGAAACACCAAACCGAGTGTATAATCAATGAAACACCAATCATTGAAACACCCAACCACGGGTATTGTCATTGAAACATCAAACCACGTGTATTGTCATTTAAATACCAAACCACGTGTATTGTCACTGGAAGATCAAACCACGTGTATTGTCACTGAAACACCAAACCGCGTGTATTATCAATGAAACACACCAATCATTGAAACACCAAACCACGGGTATTGTTATTGAAACAACAGACCTCGTGTATTGTCAATGAAACACCAAACCACGTGTATTATCATTTAAACACCAAACCGTGTGTATTATTGAAATACCAAGCCACGTGTAGTACAGATGAAACACAAACCACGTGTTTTGTCATTATAACAAAAAAAACACGTGTATTATCACTGGAAGATCAAACCACGTGTATTGTCATTGAAACACAAACCGCGTGTATTATCAATGAAACTCCAAACCACGTGTATTGTCTTTGAAACACCAAACCACGTGTATTGTCATTGAAACACAAGATATTGTGTATTGTCACTGAAACAACAAACCATGTGAATGGTCATTGACAAACCAGATCACTTGTATTGTCATTTAAACACCAAACCACGGTTATTGTCATTGAAACATCAAACCATGTGTATTGTCATTGAAACACAAAACCATGTGTATTGTCACTGAAACATCAAACCACGCCTATTGTCATTGAAACACCAAACCATGTGTATTGTCATTGAAACATCAAACCATGTGTATTGTTATTGAAACATCAAACCATGTATATTGACATTTAAACAACAAACCGCGGGTATCGAAATTGAAACATCAAACCATACATATTGTCATTGAAAGATGAAACCACATGTTTTATCATTGAAACACCAAACCACGTGTATTGTCACTTGAAGATCAAACCATGTGCATTGTCAGTGAAACACCAAACCGCGAGTATTATCAATGAAACACCAATCATTGAAACACCAAACCACGTGTATTGTCACTGAAACATCAAACCACGTGTATTGTCATTGAAACATCAAACCATGTGTATTGTCATTGAAACATCAAACCATGTGTATTGTCATTGAAACATCAAACCATGTATATTGACATTTAAACAACAAACCGCGGGTATCGAAATTGAAACATCAAACCATACATATTGTCATTGAAAGATGAAACCACATGTTTTATCATTGAAACACCAAACCACGTGTATTGTCACTGGAAGATCAAACCATGTGTATTGTCAGTGAAACACCAAACCGCGTGTATTATCAATGAAACACCAATCATTGAAACACCAAACCACGTGTATTGTCACTGAAACATCAAACCACGGGTATTGTAATTGAAACAACAGACCTCTTGTATTGTCATTGAAACAACAAACAACGTGTATAGTCATTTAAACACCAAACCGTGTTTATTATTGAAATACCAAACCACGTGTATTACCAATGAAACACAAACCATGTGCATTGTCATTGAAACACCAAACCACGTGTAATGTCACTGGAAGATCAAACCACGTGTATTGTCATTGAAACACCAAACCGCGTGAATTATCAATGAAATACCAAACCCCGTGTATTGTCACTGACTGGAAGATCAAAATACGTGTATTGTCCTTGAAACACCAAAACCGCTTGTATTATCAATGAAACATTAAACCACGTGTATTATCATTGAAACACCAAAATACTTGTAATCTCATTGAAACACCAAACCGCGTGTATTGTCATTGAAACACCAACCCGCGTGTATTATCATTGAAACACCAAACCGCATGTATTATCATTGAAGACCAAACCATATGTATTGTCATTGAAAAACCAAACCGCGTGTATTGTCATTGAAACAACATACCGCGTGTATTATCAATGAAACACCAAACCGTGTTTATTATCAGTGAAGACTAAACCACATGTATTGTCATTGAAACACCAAACCGCGTGTATTGTCATTGAAACAACATACCTCGTGTATTGTCAGTGAAACACCAAACTACGTGTATTATCATTGAAGACCAAACCACGTGTATTATCAGTGAAACACCAAACCACGTGTATTGTCATTGAAACACCAAACCACGTGTATAGACATTGAAACACCAAACCATGTGTATTGTCATTGAAACGCCAAACCACGTGTATAGTCATTGAAACACCAAACCACGTGTATTGTCACTGGAAGATCAAACTACGTGTATTGTCACTGAAACACCAAACCGCGTGTATTATCATTTAAACACCAGACCACGTGTATTGCCATTGAAACACCAATCCACGTGTATTTTCGCTGGAAGATCAAAGCACGTGTATTGTCAGTGAAACACCAAACTGCGTGTATTATCAATGAAACACCAAACCGTGTGTATTATTGAAATACCAAGCCACGTGTATTACAGATGAAACACAAACCACGTGTATTGTCACTGAAACACCAAACCACGTGTATTGTCACTGGAAGATCAAACCACGTGTATTGTCAATGAAACACCAAACCGCGTGTATTATCAATGAAACTCCAAACCACGTGTATTGTCTTTTAAACACCAAACCACGTGTATTGTCATTGAAACACAAGACTTTGTGTATTGTCACTGAAACAACAAACAATGTGAATGGTCATTGACAAACCGGTCACTTGTATTGTCATTTAAACACCAAACCACGGTTATTGTCATTGAAACATCAAACCATGTGTATTGTCACTGAAACATCAAATCACGTGTATTGTCATTGAAACACCAAACCACGTGTATTGTCTTTGAAACATCAAACCATGTGTATTGTCATTGAAATATCAAACCATGTATATTGACATTTAAAAAACAAACCGCGGGTATCGTCATTGAAACATCAAACCATACATATTGACATTGAAAGATGAAACCACATGTATTGTCATTGAAACACCAAACTACGTGTATTATCAATGAAACACCAAACCACGTGTATTGTCATTGAAACGCCAAACCACGTGTATTGTCATTGAAACACCAAACCGCGTATATTATCATTGAAACACCAAACCACGTGTATTGTCACTGGAAGATCAAACCACGTGTATTGTCAGTGAAACACCAAACCGCGTGTATTACCAATGAAACACCAATCATTGAAACACCAAACCACGGGTATTGTCACTGAAACATCACAATACGTGTATTGTCATTTAAACACCACCAAACCACGTGTATTGTCATTGAAACACTAAACCACGTGTATTGTCATTGGAAGATCAAACCACGTGTATTGTCACTGAAACACCAAACCGCGTGTATTATCAATGAAACACCAATCAGTGAAACACCAAACCACGGGTATTGTAATTGAAACAACAGACCTCTTGCATTGTCATTGAAACACCAAACCACATGTATTGTCATTTAAACACCAAACTGTTTGTATTATTGAAATACCAAACCACGTGAATTACCAATGAAACACAAACCACGTGTATTGTTATTGAAACAGCAAAGCACGTGTATTGTCACTGGAAGATCAAACCACGTGTATTGTCATTGAAACAGCAAACCACGTGTATTGTCACTGGAAGATCAAACCACGTGTATTGTCATTGAAACACCAAACCGCGTGTATTATCAATGAAACTCCAAACCACGTGTATTGTCTTTGAAACACCAAACCACGTGTATTGTCACTGACTGGAAGATCAAACCACGTGCATTGTCCTTGAAACACCAAAACACTTGTAATCTCATTGAAACACCAAACCGCGTGTATTGTCATTGAAACACCAAACCGCGTGTATTATCATTGAAGACCAAACCACATGTATTGTCATTGAAACACCAAAGCGCGAGTATTATGAATGAAACACCAAACCGTGTGTATTATCATTGAAGACCAAACCACATGTATTGTCATTGAAACAACATACCCCGTGTATTGTCAGTGAAACACCAAACTACGTGTATTATCATTGAAGACAAAACCACGTGTATTATCAGTGAAACACCAAACCGCGTGTATTAACATTGAAGACCAAACCGCGTGTATTGTCATTGAAGACCAAACCACGTGTATTATCAATGAAACACCAAACCAAGTGTATTGTCATTGAAACACCAAACCGCGTGTATTATCATTGAAACAACATACCTCGTGTATTATCAATGAAACACCAAACCGCGTTTATTATCAATTAAACAAAAACCGTGTGTATTATCATTGAAGACCAAACCGCGTGTATTGTCATTGAAACAACATACCTCGTGTATTGTCAGTGAAACACAAAACTGCGTGTATTATCATTGCAGACCAAACCACGTGTATTATCAGTGAAACACCAAACCGCGTGTATTATCATTGAAGAACAAACCGCGTGTATTGTGATTGAAACAACATACCTCGTGTATTATCATTGAAGATCAAACCACGTGTATTGTTATTGAAACACCAAACCACGTGTATTATCATTGAAACATCATATCCCGTGTATTATCAATGAAACACCAAACCAAGTGTATTGTCATTGAAACACCAAACCGCGTGTATGATCATTGAAACAACATACCTCGTGTATTAGCAATGAAACACCAAACCTCGTGTATTGTCATTGAAACACCAAACCGCGTGTATTATCATTGAAACAACATACCTCGTGTATTATCAATGTAACTCCAATCCACGTGTATTATTATTGAAGACCATGCCACGTATATTGTCATTGAAACACTAAACCACGTGCTTTGTCATTAAAACACAAAACCACATGTATTATCATTGAAACACCAAACCACGTGTATTGTCATTGAAACAACATATCTCGTGTATTAACAATGAAACACCAAACCACGTGTATTATTATTGAAGACCAAACTACGTGTATTGTCATTGAAACACCAAACAACGTGTATTATCATTGAAACACCAAACTACGTGTATTGTCATTGAAACACCAAACCACGTATATTATCATTGAAACAACATACCTCGTGTATTATCAATGAAACACCAAACCACATACATTGTCACTGAAACACCAAACCACGTGTATTATCATTGAAACGCAAACCACGTGTATTGTCATTAAAACAACATACCTCTTGTATTATCGAGGAAACACCAAACCACGTGTATTATCATTGAAACACCAAACCACGTGTATTATCATTGAAACAACATACCTCTTGTATTATCAATGAAACACCAAACCACATGTATTGTCATTGAAACACCAAAACGCGTGTGTTATCATTGAAACAACATACCTAGTGTACTATCGATGAAGACAAAACCACGTGTATTGTCATTGAAACAAAATACCGCGTGTATTATCATTGAAGATCAAACCACGTGTATTGTCATTGAAATACCAAACCACGTGTAGTGTGACGGAAGATCAAACCACGTGTATTATTATTGAAACACCAATCCGCGTGTATTGTCATTGAAGACCAAACCACATTTATTGTCATTTAAACACAAAACCACTTGTATTGTCAATGAAACACCAAACTACTTGTATTGTCATTGAACCAGTACTGTATAACGCCCGCCATCATCAAACCATGTGTATTGTCATTAAAACATCAAACCACATGTATTGTCATTGCAACACCAAACCACGTGTATTATCAATAAAACACCAAACCAAACCACGTGTATTGTCTCTGAAACGCCAAACCACGCGCATTGTCATTGAAACACCAAACCACGTGTATTGCGATCGAACACCAAAGCACGTGTATTGTCACTGAAACGCCAAACCACGCGTATTGTCATCGAAACGCCAAACCACTTGTATTGTCACTGAAACGCCAAACCACATATATTGTAATTGAAACACCAAACCACGTGTATTGTCATCGAAACGCCAAACCACGTGTATTGTCATTGAAACACCAAACCACGTGTATTGTCATCGAAACACCAAACCACGGGTATTGTCACTGAAAGATCAAACCGCATTTATTGTCATTCAAACACCAAGCCGCGTGTATTGTCATTTACACACCAATACGCTTGTATTATCAATGAAACACCAAACCACGTGTATTGTCTTTAAAAGATCAAACCACGTGTATTGTCTTTGAATCACCAAACCATGTGTATTATCAAACCATGTGTATTGTCATTGAAACACAAAACCACGTGTAGTGTCACTGAAAGATCAAACCGCGTGTATTGTCATTGAAACACCAAACCGCGTGTATTTTCATTTAAACACCAAACCACGTGTATAATCAATGAAACGCAAAACCACTGTATTGTTATTGAAACACCAAACCACGTGTATTGTCATTCAACACCAAACCACTTGATGCAAATCACGTGTATTGTCATTGAAATACGAAACCACGGGTATTGTTATTGATACAACAAACAACGTGTATTGTCATTCAAACTCCAAACCACGTTAAGCATACCACGGGTATTGTCATTGAAACATCAAACCATTTGTATTGTCATTGAAACACCCAACCACGTGTATTTTCATTCAACACTAAACCACTTGATGCAAATCACGTGTATTGTCATTGAAACACCAAACTACGGGTATTGTTATTGAAACACCAAACCACGTTATGCATACCACGTGTATTGTCATTCAAACATCAAACAACGTGTATTGTCATTCAAACACCAAACAACGTGTATTGTCATTCAACACCAAACCACTTGATGCAAATCACGTGTATTGTCATTGAAACACCAAACTACGGGTATTGTTATTGAAACACCAAACCACGTTATGCATACCACGAGTATTGTCATTGAAACATCAAACAACGTGTATTGTCATTCAAACACCAAACCATGTTATGCATACCACGAGTATTGTCATTGAAACATCAAACAACGTGTATTGTCATTCAAACACCAAACCACGTTATGCATACCACGAGTATTGTCATTGAAACACCAAACCACGTTATGCATACCACGAGTATTGTCATTCAAACACCAAACCACGTTATGCATACCACGAGTATTGTCATTGAAACACCAAACCACGTTATGCATACCACGAGTATTGTCATTCAAACACCAAACCACGTTATGCATACCACGAGTATTGTCATTCAAACACCAAACCACGTTATGCATACCACGAGTATTGTCATTGAAACATCAAACCACGTTATGCATACCACGAGTATTGTCATTGAAACATCAAACAACGTGTATTGTCATTCAAACACCAAACCACGTTATGCATACCACGAGTATTGTCATTGAAACATCAAACCATGTGTATTGTCATTGAAACATCAAACCATGTGTATTGTCATTGAAACACCAAACCACAAGGATATCCGTGACGGATATCCCTAGGGTCGAGATAAAATTCACGCGCGCCAACGGATATCCTTGTCCGGTATGCAAGAAATTTCCATCTCACCCTAGGGTCGAGATAAAATCACGCGCGCCAACATCCGGTATACAGGAAAACATGCAAAACGTAGAAGCTGGCGGCGTTAACGCACGACATGTCTCTGATAAGCAAGAACACCAATCTATCACGGGTATTCGGTTCAGATAGGAAATTCCAACCCTCGGTATAAGTGTGTTATTCGGAACCTCAGCAGAGCCTCGGTTCCGATAAAAACACATACACCTCGGGATGGAATTCCCTATCTTCACCGGATACCCATGAAATATTCTTATAATCCCAAATCCAATTTCCACTAACATGTCAATTTATGTCACGGTGACCTGTCAAACAACACGCTGCAGCTGTGTTTACACAATGGGACATTAGGTATTCGTTTTTATATAATTCACGGTATGGAACACTGTACGCGTATTTTTATACTCCAGACGTACCCGTAGTGCCCGCCGACGTAGCGCGCCCAATTCTGAAGCGCCTTTCGAGTGTAAAAAATGGCGTCTGTTTTAATTGAAAAATCCTAAAATAGTCCGTATTATACAATTGAATGTTTAACGGCTCATCAACACAGTATACGTTATTTAGAGCCGCACCAGAGAGAGGGGAAGGATACATAGGAATCCGGAAACCTGCCCTACTCTTATTATCGAATAGATTCCTATGGTTCTTTAACGTGCTCGGAGGATAGACCGATACACGGGACCGCCCGGGTTACGTCCCCATCCGACGGACGAGGCTAAGAAAAAATGTCTTGCCCAAGAACACACCGACGGAATTCACTGGCACCACGGAGGATTGAACCCGTATTATACAAATAAATAGTCCATGTTCGCGGAAGAAAAATGCAAACAGAAATGATAGGTTATAGGTCCGTGGCGTTCCTACTGTATTTTGTAATGTTGAAAGGTTACCGTTTCACTTGCTGAAATGACGTTTTCGTAAACCAGTCTACTGAATTGTAGCATGTAGTCATTATTATTATACGTATATAAGCGATGAAACATTCACTGGCCGTAGTAGCGCAGTTGACTAAGGCGTCGTGTTAGTGCCAGAGAAGGGAGGGTTCAAGCCTGCTGATTTATTTTTTCTTTTAAATTTTTTATTAGTATGGTTTTCATTATTGCTAATGTTAAGGTAGCAACAGTTCCTTTAATTTTGTTTTACTTTGATAACGCAATCTTATAAATATACATGGTAACAGTGAACAGTTAATATGTGTTGTAATGCACACGCTAACGCACACGTATCCCTTACATGTGAACAATTGTATTTGACATTTCTGTGCAGATGTGTACTTCTAGCACAAGTGTGAATTGTAATTAATATGTAAGGCATGTCAAGGTATTTGAACTGAAAGAAGCAAGGTCACACACGTTGATTCAAAATGCTTGGTAGGAAGGTAAAATGCTTGGTAAAAATCGGGAAGAATGTAAGAAAAAACGGTCGTGGCGTGTTTATGTCTCCGTGACAACATTTATTGTCTTCAATATTGTTTTAACACCTGTGACTTGATGTCTCTCGGCAGCTATATTACGCTTGCGTAAAACCTTGCTTGTTGTCATTAAAACACCATTTACCGTGTAGAAAGGGTATTGACTTATGCTTTGTCTATATGGCACGTTTGTTTACAACATTTGTTTTTTGTCATGTCGGAACTCGGCAAAATTATAATTTCTGTTTCAAAATGATAGTTTCAGGTCTCACACCTCAATTAACTTTCTCATAGGGTTAATGTACAGCCTTTCCCAACATCTGAGATTCAAAGCTGTGCAGCCGACATTGTTGTTGGTTTAATATCTTCAGTATAACCAAGACCAGTCTTTTACACTGCATATGCATGCTAAAGCAAAGAAAACCTATTTTTCAAATTGAAAACTGCCTAAAATTGAGAAAAAAATATAGGGCCTAATTATTTTCTGTTTTCCTTTTGTCTCTAGGTCCGTGAGCTTTCAGGGGAGATAATAGAGGTGTGAGACCTATATATAGCTCATCATGACTCCGCATTTCGATGTTTCATAACAAACAAAACATGGCTGATAGAGGTGTAAATGTTTCGCGATAATACCGATATAATGATGAAAGTTTATGCATGCAGCAACCAGTCACTATGACAAGCGTGTCCATTTCTACATGTCTAATCACGAACTTGATGAAAGAAATTTAATCATGAATAAGTATGCAAATGTTGAGCATTTATATGCAAATTTATGATTACTCTCATTCTGAATCAACTGCTATAATTGTTACTGGCCGTTTGAAAGTGAAGTAGAATTAGAGGTGGATTGATAAAAACAAATACTGTTTGAAGTAAAATTAGGTTTGCAGAAAAATGCAAAATGTAATGCAATCTTAGCCAAAACCATTGTATTTCTAGATAAACGTGCAAATGCAAGTATT
Organism: Cyrtodaria siliqua; assembly: GCA_037043455.1. NCBI lineage: Eukaryota > Metazoa > Mollusca > Bivalvia > Adapedonta > Hiatellidae > Cyrtodaria > Cyrtodaria siliqua. The sequence continues at coordinate 5,252 of JAWPHD010020619.1, read as the reverse complement.
TGGTTACTGACTGAGTATATTTCAAAGTGAGAACACCACGAAACTAGTAAAACTATAGTATACTCACTGGAGTAAGAGTACCAGTATACATGCGTTTAATAGGGCACTCGGCATTCTTGACGTCTTTATCAAGCTGTGTGTGTGTGTGTGTGTGTAGTTCTGAAGTTTATAGTCCCTCCACCAACAAACTCGGTCAAGCCTTGCGGTATCTCCGCCGAGATGGGTACAATAGAGTCTGGGCTATATCAAGCTTTAAAAGTGTGTGTGTGTAATACTAAGGTTTATAGTCCCTCCGCCAACGAACACGTCAAGGTATACCTGACGCGATGGGCTCGATTTATTTATACAGCATAATTCTGACCTTTGACCTGCTTGCATATAATTAAATAAAATTTGAAGTTTTCAATTTGTCTTCGTGATTCTAGCGTGATTCTAGCGTATGTTTTAATATATTATTGGTGCAATATAATCAACAGTCAGTAATACGCCAAAATAATTTGCTGTATACTATTCTTATAATTAATATTAATGATTGAATAAATGCAAGCTGTTTAGATTTTTTTTTTAAATAAATCAAAATTGCCGTGTGTCCATTTAAAGGGTCTGAAGGCGATCGATTATTGATGTTGTCCGAATATATATACAACTATCAAACTAAATACAAGTGTTAGCACAACAAATAGCAATGTAAGTACTAAGAAATATTAGTTTGTGTTGATAGTATCGTTGTTACTATTGTAGTATTTAAAATATTGCACCATACAATATATACCGAGAACTGGACGGATGTTTGTGTTGTAATTAATTTGTTTCATCGTCATATGTGCTTCCGCTTCTCATAACAGTTCTTTAAGTATTAGTTATAGAATGTCCAACGAGGTGTTACGAGCATATATCATGAAATATATCGAGGCGTAAGCCGAGATATTTTCATGATATTTGCGTGTAACACTAAGTTGGATATTCTATAACGGTTGTATCGCTAGCCACGCCACCTTGTATGATATCTGGTGCCGTTATACGAAATATCAGTATACTTTCGTGTTTCTGTATTGAATATATCATACGACTATGGACAATAGTCTTCTGTTGAGGTCAATGGTTAAAACTATTCATCCAATGGAGTGACTATTGACCCGAAGCAGTAAACTAATGAGCGAGACGAAGTTTAATGCTGAGGGTCAATAGTCATTCCCGAGGATGAATAGTTTTTAACTATTTACTGAAACAGAAGTAGATAGTTGTTATATTATATTGAATCGTTTAAACTCCATTAGTTTGCTTACTTTTCGCTTGTTTACTGCATGACGTCACATCATGAGGGAAAGCGTAGCGTCATGCTCAGACTATTGACCTGCAAAAAAAAGACTATTGACCGCAGAATCAAATAGAACCGGATAGGAAACGTTCTAAAGTCAATAGTTCATACTAATGACTTACACTTTTTGGCCTTTTAGCCAATGAAAACTACGGTTAGTACAACCATATATAGTACATGCCAGTAATTCAAAACTATTGATGTGAACATAATAACAGAAAGAATACTTATAAGGCAGAAAGTGTTCCATTATATCCGAAGAGTTTGATACAGTTTTTACTCAAAGTTGTTTTGCTTTTTACCTGAAATAAATTGATCCATAGAATAGTCCATGTATCCATAGAATAGTCCATGTATCCATCTAGAGCAATTTAAACTTCAATTTTATACTTTTAAAACGTTGCGGCATCCAGTTAGTTTTTTCTACATAACTTATACAGTTGAACATTATTATTAATAATTATTTAAATAGTTCAACCCAAATGTTTTGAATATTTCTAATTGTTGATTATAGTGAGCCAATAATACAGCAAAGCCTATGTTGGATTAACGAAGAAACGCGGCACATAATTAAATAAATTAAAATAAAAGGAATATAAAATAGCAAGCAGGTTCGACGTCAAAACGATACTGAATCAAGTTGGCTCAATTTCTAAGTCGATATCGTTGCTTCAAAAGTAGAAATCATAGTTATAATAATATATTCCTTTCCTATATAGCTCGACGTGTAAGTGAGAAAGTGTCGATTCTTACGGAGGACGGAGATATGCAATATTGTGTCCATATGTTTAAAGCTTCTTAGCAATATAATGAGACGGAAAATGATCATTTTTTATACCCGAGAGGTTAATAAAGATTTTGGAAAATATGTAAAATCTAATCTTTTGACTTCAGTAATATTTTTTTCACTAAGTATGGGCACTGGTTCTACTCAGGAAAAAGTGAGTGGTCTGCCCCACCACTTAACAAAATAGACCATCATATACAGTCGAAATGTACAGAAAATGACGTAAAACACCATTCAACCCGTAAACCATGCTTACTCTGACCATAAATAGTGTGCCATAGACCTCTTCCTTGGGTTATTTTTCTAGACGAAAACTATTGTGTGTATAGTATATTAGTCGAATTAAAGCAGGGTCCCAATGATCAGTACATGAAAAATGCTTATTAATAAATGCAGACAATTCTCAAGTGCGTCTGTCTGATCAAGATCGATTCAGGACGTTTAGGCATCAAACCATTTTGACACCTAGACGAATCGGCACCTAGACATTTCGGCATCAAACCAATTTCGGCATCTATTTTAATTTTTACCCCTAGACGTTTCGGCACCCATTTATATTTGAGTATTATAATGAAGTAAAAAAGTAAAGAAATTAAATATTTGCTATAAGACCACTTGTAATTCATTAAAAATGCAAAGTTGATTGCCTTAACGGCAACTCCGAAGCGATTTTGAGCCTGAATACAACCTAATAGGGCCATATGACATTCACTTGTAAAATTTAAGTAAATATGACTTTTATATTATATTGTAGCTTGGTCACCGAAATTCCCTTTGTAATAGCTCAGATATAAATCGTTTAATTGAAAATACTTGAATATGTTCTCTTTAACATGTATAATAATGTATACCTAAGACCAAATAAAAACTTATCTGTATTCCTACAGTATCTTTTAATTCTTCACTTTTACCTTCCTTTCATCTCCATATCGACGACTACAGTTATTGTGACTTGAACAAAGCCTCCACAAACTAACCCATTATTAAAAATCGTCTACATATAACGCATGCGTTATACTTTTCTTGTTCAAGGTAAATACTCATTAAAATGTTAGAATGGACAAGTATGACTTCAAATGGTCAGAAACATAGACACATAATCACTAATTGTATGCTAGACTGTTACCTAGCTCCGCGTAATTAACAATCTCCGTCATGGACCGCGGTTAAGATAACCATGCAGAATGTATATTAATGCAATTACATCGATGGCGCACACACTTTCTTGTCCTCTATCAAATAACGACTTCAATTAAAGTGTAATCAAAGACGGAGTACCCATAATAAGTAAGAACGATATCTTGTCTTTATTAGATAAATTGGTGCAATTCCTGGGGCATTTCGTTTGAACGATATACAACTTTCTTTTGATGAATATATACACTAAAGGAAAAAAAATAAACGCAACTCGGGAATTTAAGCTATATAATTGTATAACACGGCACATTTAATTCCACGAAATAATTTGTAAAAAAACTTTTGCAGCTAGTTAGGGAAAAGACCAAACTGTGCTGTTGTAGACCTTTTAATCACATTATATATATACGCTTTACTTCCTCTTGTATAGAGATTATTAAGTAACACATGTACAAATTGATACATATAACTTTACGATCGAATACAATTGTAATGGCACGTCACATAAAGAGAACACAATAAAAGTAGTTGAACAAACTAAAAGAGAAAGAGACATATTTACAATGTGTGATACATACTTGTAGAAATTGTGCCAATCGTTTGAAACACCTTTTATAACGCTCAATTCGTGTATTATTTTACCTGATTTAAAGGGGGTAGGGGAGTGGTGGTGTTAATGATATGCTAGTGTTTGTACATTAAGAAAAAAAAGGGGAAAAAAGAAAAGAAAGAAAACAATCCCGCAACACTGTTAATCACCACATTTCTATTGAAAATATCATGACATTATGAAGACCAAACACGTTGAATTATAAACCATGTAAATCGGGGGTGCGATAAAAAACCCCACAACGTTTAGATACAACTAACTCTAATATTCATTTCTAACAACTACATCTAAGACGAGTTATACTACGTAAGCTTTATTGTTCTGGATGTCATATCCATATAAGGAGTTAATACTTATGTGTCACGAAATAATTGTAATAGAAAACAACTAAACTTAAAAAAAAATGCAAACATTTAGTAAACACCCAAGTCAAAACATGGTCCTAAGTTATTTGGAGGAGTAGTCCCATTATAAATAACACGGGTGATGATATAGTTAAACAGTTATGAGGACAACAGTGTTCAATACAAACAATTTAATATTAATGCATTTATTTAATATAAGTATGTAGTTTGAAACTTCGATAAGGTTTATCGTATAAACAATTCGATTTAAAGTTTGGCATCATAGTCTAATGGTTTTTGAATGATAACATTGTTATGCAAATTGCCTAACATGAAATAATATTTTATTGAGAAAAAAAGTTTTAAGTTATTGATCACAGTTGTGTGTTTATGACGGAGCGGTTAACTGTGTATGAAACTTCACAGACCCACTTGTGAATGTTAATAAAACTTTCCCATAATGGGTCTCCAACATAGACTAGCCACAGTTATCTTTCGCTGTTGAATTTCATAACAGTATACAGGAGAGAGAGAGAGAGAGAGAGAGAGATGAGAGAGAGAGAGAGAGAGAGAGAGAGGAGAGAGAGAGAGAGCAGCAGCAGCAGCAGCAGCATACTCTTACAATAGAATATAATCCTCTGACTGGGTTACACGCTTTGAGGTGGATATAGACTCCGGTATACTACTGACCGCCCAGGGTTTATCCATCAGACGGACAAAGCAGTATTATTAAGCAGTGTGTGTTAAGCGAATTCAACACCCGTGAAGGAACACAAACACCAGATGTCGGCTCCCTCATTTCAATTCTGACGTTGATATATTCCCGCCCTTTTCCAGCCCTTCATGATACCCTCCGCAGTCACATTAAGCTGACACCGGGGCCGAGCAGTCAAGCCAGGGAGCTACTAGTACCATTTTATGAAGTCGTTGGTGTGACCCGTTCGGGGATTGAACCCATGACCTGCTCATTGCGAGGTGGACACTAGCATCGGTGGACGAAGGTCTGTTAATATCTCCCTAAGTTTCATAACGTTTTATAATACCAGGATACTCCCT